>OY740789.1:49039279-49151453 GCA_963514005.1 Raja brachyura | reverse complement strand
GGCGCCAGTCTCGGCCCCATCCCAAGCCCCGGGCTCGACCCTCACTCCAGCTCCAGGCTCTGCTCCAGCCCTGGGCGAGTAGCCAGGTTCAGCCCGCGGCAGCAGCCTCCCCACCGGGCCGCGGGCGTCAATGACCCTGACCCCGGCTCGTCCTTGGTTCCACTGATGGCTTATTTTTCGGCGCCGGTCACAGCCCCACCCCAAGCCCCGAACTTGAACATGTCGTTGGAGAGCTTGAGTGCCCTTCCCGCGCGGAGTGTCCTGTTGTGCCTTGCGAGTTCATTGTGACGTCAGTCGGCATTTTGTTCTTCAAAATTAGAACTTTGAAAACTTTTAAAAGGTTAGTAACTTTTTAAATATAGATTGAAATGCAACAGGAAATGTATCCGGTCGGCGGAAAGAAGACGAGTAGTATGTGTGAAAATGGGAAGGCTGTGGCCTAGCGTTTGGGAGAAGGCACAAGTTAAAGAGATTAAAACAAAGCCAACACAACCCTGGCTCACACAGACATTTAGAATGTTAAGAACAAAGAGAAAAGTTTTAGTATAATAAAGATATAGATAGATGTTACAGATAGAACAATGGAATTCTTCCTTGTAGCAGCACAGCAGAATGTGATTATAGTACTCGGTAAACAATATAATAAAAGAGAATGTAAAAATTATATATATATATAACTTGTTTTCTCGTTAGGATTGAACCCAGGTATCTGGCAGGTTCTGTGAGGCACCAGGGTCTCTGATGCTGTAAGGCAGCAACTCTACCGCTGTGCCTCTGTGCTGCCCTGCTGTCATGACTCTGAATTCCATTTAGTAACTTCTGTGTGGATAACTATTATAGTTTGTTTGTTTTTATGTGGAGGTATGTTTGTGTGTGTGTGTGTGTGTGTGTGTGTATACACACACCTACACACACACCTACACACACACCTACACACACACACACACACCTACACATAAAAACAAACAAACCACAATTGTGCAAAAACACAAAACCAATGTCCTCAAGTCTATGTACTTCAGAGCTTATTTGGAGATTGTAGTGTTCTGGTGCTGTAAAGCAGAAACTCTACCGCTGAGCCACCCCTTCGGGATGTCAGTAAATATTTTTTTTTTTAATTTCAAAATAGAAATTTATTCAGATAATAATTATATACAACACATGAACCATGTGAAGAATTCATCCAACATTTTCGGAGGCTATACAAATTATTCAATGCAGTTTATATACATTTCTCAAATCTGTCCCCCACCCGTGCCACTCATGCGAAGTCAGTAAATAATGATGAGAAGAAAGCCATTATCTCTAATGCAGGGATACAAGAACAGGCTACAAAGTTCCAAAGATACTCTCACTGGCAAACCTTTCACTCATAGTGAGTGTAGCACAATAGAACAGAATTGAATAACCAGTTTAGTGATGAGACAGGAGTCGGGTGAGGGTTGGGTGGTGGTTAGCACAGTTTATCTAATTTATACGATTACCCCATTGGTGGGTTCAAGTTTAAATGTTTCATCGTAGCAAATCACATTACATTTCTTTCAGTTTGCTTGAGGGTGATTACATTTTGCTTTGAACTGTGAATGGGGTTTCCTGTCATGTGAACTCGTGATAACAAGGTATTTATAGTATCGGCAGAATTAAACTGGAATGCAGCTGTGAAATTACTGGCATGGAAGTCACTGTATCCATTAACCCCGTTCAGGCCTGCCTGAAGCAGCTGTTTGTGACTTACCCTTTCAGTTAGTTGCTGCTAGGTAAACCAAAAGACGGTCCATTATGAATGTAGTTC
Source organism: Raja brachyura (assembly GCA_963514005.1). Next base: position 49,149,661 of record OY740789.1, on the reverse strand, counting down.
TCATTATATTTTTGAGTCTGAAGGATCCTGACCCAAAACGTCACCTACCCACGTTATCCAGAGATGCTGCCTAATTCGCTGACTTACTCTTGCAATTTGTGTCCTTTTTTGTAAACCAGCATCTGCAGTTACTTGTATGCTCTTAACAGCTACAAGCATCAGGTTATTGAAGCGGCCTACACCCCCCCCCCCCCCCCCAAACCCCCCCCCTCACAAGTATCCACCACTCACTTGCCAGGCTTTGTCCTGCCCCTCCTCTCTTCAGCTTTCTTCTCCAACCCCCTCCTCCACCATCAGTCTACAAAGAGTCCCGACCTGAAACATGACCTATCCATGTTCTCCAAGGATGCCGCCTGACCGCTGAGTTACTCCAGCACTTTGTCTTCCCCAGTGTCTTACTCTTCTTATAACGTGATTATTAAAGTTATTTGCGACAGTTACAGACTACCCGTATACAGCCAACGTATACAATGCAACACTGCTGCACTGAGAATAGTATTGAAAGTTATGCTTTTTATTATTTTGTTCTTGAAAAATAATCAGATTACTCTGCAGCACAGGTTCCAGTAATTTAAAAGCGTGTGAGGTCATATTTCTGTTTTGGAGGATACATTACAGAGCATGTTTCCACTTCCCAGCAATGGCATTTTCTGTCGTCGCTGATCTTCATTGGATTCTTCTGTTGAAGAAAGCAGATAAACCCACTCCCTGGTCATTCCTATCACTCTTCATTTTACAATAAGTGGCACATGAGAACAGTGCTTTCAAATTCTGTACTCTTGTAGATTGCTGGCCTAGCCTTATGCTGAAAATCTGCAGGAGGATCGAATTGAATCTGATTCTGATCCATTCAGGGTGTTCTCTACTGCTGCTCCATCACATTTTTATGTAGCACCAACATTAAATAATCATTTCTTTGTTCCAAAAAGTTATTTTTAACCTCAAAATAGCAGTTATTTCAATTGGAAATTAAGTATATTGTTATTGTTGACAACCTACAGTGCAAAACAGAACAAATTGAATCCGATAGACACATGGTATAATTTTACATTGGCCACTGATTAGTTAATGAATCAAATTTTCCATATTTATAGTCCATGTCAGTAAGAGTTCTAGTGTCAAAGTTATTGTAAATGATTTCAGCTTTTTAGCAGTAAACTTAAAAATGATAGTAAATTTATTTAACTATTCCCGTTTTAACTACACTGGGGCGGCATGGTGGTGCAACGGTAGAGTTGCTACCTTACAACACCAGAGACCCCGGGTTCGACCCTGACTGCGGGTGCCATGGAGTCTGTACAGAGTTTGTACGTTCTCTCTGACCGTGTGGGTTTCTCCGGGTGCTCTGGTTACCTCCCACTCTCAAAAGACGTACAGGTTTGTAGGTTAATTAGCTTCAGTAACATTATAAATTGTCCCTAATGTGAGGACAGTGTTAGTGTACGGGTGAACACTGTCCGCGACCTCGGTGTGCCAAAGGGCCAGTTTCTGTGCTGTAACTCTAAGGTCAAATGAATATCTGATTTATTAACAAGGCAGAGTTGTTCAGAATTCCAAAGATAAATTTAATGATTGCTATATTTTGCTGGTTTATTTTCAGAACACATGAATGGGCAAAATTTGTCTTTCTGAAGAGATTTGCAAAATGATTAAATTCTTCCTTTTGATGAACAAGCAAGGGCAAATAAGGCTCTGTCGATATTATGAACCTATGGAAATCCAGAAAAGGACATTGTTAGAATCTGATGTCATAAAAAAATGCCTATCACGTACAAAGGACCAGGTAAAGATTTAACACTTTTGATGTTACTAAATCTATTCAGGATTCGGAAATAAATCTTTCTTAGAAATGTAATTGCTTATTTCAGAACCAAGTAGACTTGTTTAGAAACGAGGAACTGCTGATGCTAGTTTACCAAGGAAAGACACAAAGCACTGGAATAACACAGCACGTCAAGCAGATTAGACATAAAATACTGGAATAACTCAGCGGGACAGGCAGCATCTCTCGAGAGAAGGAATGGGTGACGTTTCGGGTCTAGAACTTCTTCAGGGCATGGATAGATGTTTCGGATCAGGACCATTACTAAGATTGACATGTCAGAAGAAGAATCCCGACCTGAAAAGACACCTACCCATGTTCTCCAGGGATGCTGCCTGACCTGCTGAGTTGCTCCAGCACTTTGCGTCTTGTCTTCTTGTTTACTTCAGCTGTAGTAAGGTAGCATTTTGATGTTAGAGTAAGTTTCAACAGCCAGATGTACCATATCGGATTTGTGGAGTAGAAGTGGGTGGGAACCATTCCTTGTAAAGGACTATGTAGAAAAAATTTGGAGTAGGAAAAGAATAAAATCTTCATTAATTAAATAAGAATCATCAGTGGAAGAAACTTATATTTGAGTGGATCACCCTGCTACTTCCGAACAGCTCACTTTGATAGAGAAGTCCACATTACCATCCATTTGTTGAGATTAGGATATAATGTGTGACTCTAATTAACTGAAGATGATAAGCGTACATAAGCAAAATAAATTAATATTTTAAAATTTGATAAAATATTTGAATTTGCACATCAATATAACAAATTAACGTCATAAAACTAATGAGGATGCTTTTTGTCTTTGTTCCAGTGTTCCTTTGTTGAATACAAGGATTTTAAACTAGTTTATCGACAATATGCTGCACTCTTCGTTGTAATTGGGATTGATGATGCCGAGGTAAACAGTGCTTACCATTCACATTGAATCAATATCTGCTGAACTTCTGTAATTACACAGTGCCTTATTTTAGTCTGAGTATGGATTCTATTACTTGTTTCTGCAGAAAACTCATCATATTAAATCAACAGCTTTTCTTTCCAGTGGCAGAATCTTTTAGTTTATTGGCACGTGTACTAAGGTACAAATGTAAAGATTTTTGTCTGTGTTATCCAGTCAGCGGAAAGACTGTACATGATTACAATCAAGCCATCCACAGTGTACAGATACAGGTACAAGATAAAGTCCAGTAGAGTCCGATTAAAGAAAATCCAAATCCAAGGGTCTCCAATAAGATAGATGAGTGCTCAGGACTGCTCTCGAGTCATTGACAGAATGGTTCAGTTGTCTGATAACAGCTGGGAAGAAACAGTCCCAGAATCCTGTAGCTCTTGCCTGATGGGAGAGGGGAGAAGAGGGAGTGTCCAGGGTGAGACTTGTCCCTGATTATGCTGGTGGCCTTGCCGAGGCAGCGTGAAGTGTTGATGGAGTTAATGGAAGCAAGCTTGGTTTGTGTGATGGTCTGGGCTGCATCCACAATTCTCTAATTTCTTGCAGTCTTGGACGGAGCTGTTCCCAAACTGTGCTGCGATGCATCCTGATAAAATGCTGTCCACAGCGCATCCGTAGAATTTAGTTTACTTCTCTTTGTTCTGATAGTGATGAACCGTTTTCCCATTGGATCGTTCCCTCCATTCACAATACTTTGAACATTGACAATCCTTTATAAATCAGACCATAAGACATAGGAACAGAATTGGGCCATTCTGCCCATTGAGTCTACTCCACCATTCGATCATGTCTAATCTATTTTCCCCTCTCAACCCCATTCCTTTGCCTTCTCCCCGTAACCTTTGATGTCCTTAGTAATCAAGCTTTAAAAATACCCAATGATGGCCTCCACAACAGTCTGTGGCAATGAATTCAACAGATTCACCACCCTCTGGCTAAAGAAATCCCTCATCTCCATTCTAAATGTACGTCCTTTTATTCTGAGGCTGTGTCCTCTGGTCCTAGACTTGCCCTCTACTGGAAATATCCTCCACATTCACTCTATCTTCTAGGCCTATCTCTATTTAATAAAGACAGAGATTTCTGGAGATTCTCTCTGGAGAGAGAAACAGAGTTAACGCATCAGATTCGAAAACCTCAGCTTGTGGGCATTCACCAGAATTGTTCAAAATTCCAACGAAAGGTCATCGACCCAAACATTAACCGTGTTTCATTCTCCACAGGACACTGTCTGATCTACTGAACATTTCAACAATTGTTCTCTTCTTGTTTATCATTTACAATAATGGCAGTGTATGTTCTTATACTTTTCAATCTTTATTCAGGAGTTTTTGTTTTCCATCCTAACTTTAGTGCAACAACCCCCTTCTTCAGACCTTCCTGCAATTGCTGTTCCCACGTGAAATGCAGCCATCCAATATAGTGATAACATTACAAGGGAAGTAATGGTCAACTAAAAAAAGACACAAAATGCTGGAGTAATTCATCTCTGAGTAACTTCTCTGGTGAAATATTGCCTGACCTGCTGAGTTCCTCCAGCACTGTGTCTTTTTCTGTAAACAAGCATTTGCAATTCCTTGTTTTTAATCTGTTTCTGATTTTCAGAATGGACTGGCAGTGTATGAACTGATACATAATTTTATTGAAGTTTTGGACAAATACTTCAGCAGAGTGGTGAGTTATTAAAGAATATTAACAATAAGTGAGAGAAATATATACTGTTTGGACAGTTAAATTTATTCCATAATGTAGCAACACAACACATTATGAAAAGGAAGAGACACTAATACGGCCACACCATTGGGATAGGTCATATGCATAATACCAATAAAACAATAATACCTATAATCTTAATAAGGAATTAAACTGGCAAGAAGCGGGAAAACTAACTGAAAGCAGTAAGTATTGAAATTCCCTACTCATTCTCGTGGCAGTTAGATTAACTAGGTTAAAGATCCAACTACTGGAGGAACTCAGCTGGTCATGCAGCATCTGCAGAAGATAATGCACAGATGACATCTGAGGCCTTCTTCAGACCTCCCATCAGTCCGAACCAAAAAGTTGGTATCCATTTTTATCCCCACACTTGCTGCCTGATGCTCAAGAGTTCTTTAATCAGAATGTTTGCTCTGTAATCTGGAGTTTTTTTGCACCAGATTACAGAGCATCTGCATTCTCTTTTTTCCCTAGATTAACTACTCTTCATTCTCTTACTTTGGGTTGATTATTCATTTAACCTATCTATTCCCCTCATGATTTTATACACCTCCATAAATCACTCCTCACCCTCTTGTGCCCCAGTCCCAGCCTGCCCAACCCTTCCCCACAGCTCAGGCCCTCAAGTCCTGGCAATATCCTCTTAAATCTTCTCGCACTCTTTCCACCATAACAACATCTTTCCTATTAGGGTGACCAAAACTGAACACAATATTCCAAATGTGGCCTCACCAACGTCTTGCACAGCTATAATATAACATCACAACTTCTATACTAAGTACCCTGACTGATGAAGGCCAACATACTGAAGGCCTTCTTGACCAACCTATATACCTGTAATGCCACTCGAGGAACTGTGCTCAAACACTCCCCAGAGCTCTGATGTTTTTGGCTCTGGAACTGATTCACGTATGCCTGTAAATGACGCATTTGTGTCTCCTACATTCATGATCCTCTCTATAAATAGCTGTTTTTAAGAAGTTAAACTTTTAATGCAATGAGTTATTCTTGGTGATATGACAGTAGCACAGAGAGCTACTCCATAATGCAGTTTCTGCACAGCTCAGGATTCTCCATTTTAAACAGGAGGTTTGTTGAAATAAAAGTAAAGAGAAGTAAATCCTTGATTTCTTTTCTAATTCTGTTTCTGTATTTTGTTTTCCAGTGCGAGTTGGATGTATCCTTTTGCTAAAAGTTAAGTGTATTGGACTTCCTCTCAGATTAAGTTTTTTATCGTTTACCTACCCATGGTAAATACTGTAAAACCTGATTTTAACAGACCCCTTTAGACCCCGGATTTCGTTGAGAGCGGACAGACACGCCAACATCACCCACAGCTTCCATCGCCTCCCTGGCCGTTTAAAGCCCCAGCTTCCAACACCACCCCCAGCTCGCAATGTGCACCAGCGAGCCCTTTTTCACACACAGCATGGTCTGGTTGACGTGGCTGTTGTTGTGGCATACCTTGTAGCTCCTGGAGACATCATTTTCTTCAGGCCGCTGCTACAGACAGGATGCGCTCAGTCACAGTGGGGCTCCCTCCTCTCTCACAGCTCCACCGTGGAAGATGTCGGCGACTATGGGGGGGGGGAGGGGAGGAGACAGCAGTGGAGTGGGGACCAGACAAAGCGATGGCCGATAGGAAGAAGCGGGAGCTGGTGAGAGGAAGGGAGCCCCACGGTGACCGAGCACGCCCTGTCAGTGGCAGCGGCCTGAAGAAAGCGCTGTCGGCTAGGAGCTACAACGCGAGCCACAACAACAGCCGCAATAACCATGCAATAACTGGTAAAGAAGGCTCACAGGGCATCGGCGCCTAGTTTTAAGGTGAAAAAACACAAAATGCTGGAGTAACTCAGCAGACTGAATCTGAAGAAGGGTCCTGACGCCTCCTTAACATGTTCTCCAGAGATGCTGCTTGAACCACTGAGTTACTCCAGCACTGAGTCCTTTTATGTATTAACCATCATCTGCATTTCATTGTTTCTACTACGTACAATGATAATGCCTTACTCGGTTATAACAGACAATCGGCAATAACGGACACCATCTCCACCCCCCCCCCCCCCCCCCCCCCCCCGTAAGAAGAAATCACTTCTCAAAAACTTGAGATAAGGAATAAAATCCACTGTCAAAGAATTTAAGTGAAAAGAAAACAAAATAAATAAACTTCTTTTCAACTTCTATTACTTCACAAATGTGCACATCTCACCTTACGTAAAAATCACATTACAGAGTGTTTATATGGTAATGCCACTCCCTCCATCCCTGAACGATGGGCATCGCCTGTTGTGATGTGCAGTGATTGGAACTACATACCTGAGCAGTAGATCATCTGATGATATTCAGGCAACAGAATGCTCGTCTTTACAGTGACAACTCTGAAAAGGGAAATCAAACACTCGTTGACCAACACTCCCCACCATTTCACCATCTAAGCATTTAATGTTTATCCAATCCTTTATTGCAGTATTAGAGATGCAAGAAACTATTTTTTTAAATGTTATCAAACAAAATAAATTGAATGTTTAAAGATGTTCAGTATTCAGGTCCACAGATGTCCAGTCTGGGATTGTGACACAAGTGGGTTTGATATATACCGTACAGTTCCACCCAACTAATACTTTAGACTTGACTTTAGAGATACAATGTTGATCCTTCGGCCCACCGTACCATGTCGACCAGGACTATCACTATCCTACCCACTAGGGCCAATATACAATCTACTGAAGTTAATTAACCTGCACGTCTTTGGAGTGTGGGAGGAAACTGGAGCACCTGAAGAAAACCCAGACAGCACCCGGAGTCAGAATCTAACCCAGGTCCCTGCGCGGCAACGCAGGAACTCTACCACTGTGACACCGTGCTGCCCCACTGTTAAATAGTAATAGGACTCCAAAAACAATCTGCACTTCAGGTGATAGACTTCTGATCGACATCCATTATAAACCCACTGACTCCCATGGCTATCTATACTATACTTCTTCCCATCCTGCTTCCTGTAAGGACTCCATCCCCTACTCCCAATTCCTCCATCTACGCCGCATCTGCTCCCAGGATGAGGTGTTCCACACCAGGGCATCGGAAATGGCCTCATTCTTCAGGGAACAGGGGTTCCCCTCCCCTACTATAGATGAGGCTCTCACCAGGGTCTCTTCCATACCCCGTAATACTGCTCTCTCTCCCCATGCCCCCACTCGTAACAAGGGCAGAGTCCCCCTAGTCCTCACCTTTCACCCCACTAGCCGTCACATACAACAAATAGTCCTCCATTATTTTTTGCCACCTCCAACGTGACCCCACCACTCGCCACATCTTCCCATCTCCCCCCCTGTCTGCTTTCCGCAAAGACCGCTCCCTCCATAATTGACCCTCTGGGTCAATTCTTCCCTTCCCTCCCGCACCACCCCCTCCCCGGGCACTTTCCCTTGCAACCGCAAGAGATGCTACACTTGTCGCTTTACCTCCCCCCCCCCCCCCCCCCCCCCTCCACTCCATTCAAGGACTGAAGCAGTCGTTCCAGGTGCAACAGAGGTTCACCTGCATCTCTTCCAACCTCATTTATTGCATCCGCTGCTCTAGATGTCAGCTGATCTACATCGGTGAGACCAAGTATAGGCTTGGCGATCGTTTCGCTGAACACCTCCGCTCGGTCCGCATTAACCAACCTGATCTCCCGGTGGCTCAGCACTTCAACTCCCCCTCCCATTCCGAATCTGTCCTGGGCCTCCTCCATGGCCAGAATGAGCACTACCGGAAATTGGAGGAGGAGCAGCTCCTTATATTCCGCTTGGGCAGTTTGCACCCTAGCGGCATAAACATTGACTTCTCCAATTTCCGGTAGCCCTTGCTGTCTCCTCCCCTTCTCAGCTCTCCCTCAGGCTCCTCCTCTTCCTATCTTCTTTCTTCTCCCCCTCCTCCCCCCAACCCTGCATCAGTTTGAAGAAGGGTTTCAGCTCAACCCAGGAAATTCAGCCCATTTCCTTCGCTCCATAGGTGCTGCTGCACCCACAGAGTTTCTCCAGCACTTGCCTACCTGCACTTCAAAGGCTTCTTTAAAGGGTTACTATTGTAATATCAACTTGCTATAGTTGGAAATTGGATTGTTCTGACATTTTCTCAAACAGGATTGTCACTCTCCTTAACATCTGCATTTATTCAGATTATGTTTAATTTAGATAAAGTCCATGTCATCTTGGATGAAATGATCTTGAACGGACGTATTACAGAGACCAACAAAAGCAGAATTCTTGCCCCACTTCTTGCACTTGACAAAATGACTGGAAGTTAAAATTAAAAAAACAATTGCCCAAAGCCAGCACCATCTGAATGTTCTTACCAAATGCTGCATAATAGATTGCTACCGAGGTTCTGACTTTTATCACAATGAACACGTTTCCTTGGCTTTCTGTGAAAACTAGCATTGGAAGCACAGCATGATTGTTATCTATATAAACAAGCTATCTTTATTGTAACATTGATCAAGTACTTTTTTTCATGAATAAGGTGCAAATATTACTGCTACAGTTGCTAATTGTTGTCCTGAGGAAGTAGTGCTGAGCTTCAAGTGATAAGGGAAATTAAAATTTAGGGAGAAAAAATGGGATCCCGTCAAACAAATTATCCTAAAAAAGACAAAAACTTACCGGGTCAGGCAGCATCTTTGCAGAACATGAATAGGTGACGTTTCAGGTCGGGACCTAACAGATTGTGGGCGGCACAGTGACGCAGTGGTACAGTTGCTGCTTTACAGCGCCAGAGACCCGGGTTCGATCCTGACTACGGGTGCTGTCTGTGTGGATATTGTATGTTTTCCCTGTGACCGCATGGGTTTCCTTCCTCACTCCAAAGACGTACAGGTTTGTAGGTTAATTGGCTTTGGTAAAAAAAATGTAAATTGTCCCTATTGTGTAGGATAGTGCTAGTGTATGGCATGATCGCTGGTTGGCGCGGACTTTGTGGGCCGAAGGGCCTGTTTCCGTGCTGTATCTCTGAAGTCTAAAGATTATCTTGCCCTGGACAAATACAATTGCCATTTATTGTATTATGATTTGTTTCAAGAGTTATTTATATATGAAGAGCTGTATCTTATGTATCTTCTTCTCTTTACTCTATTGGTGCGAGCGACTAGAACCAGTGCTTGGTTATCATATGTTATCTTCAACAAGACATCAGTACTTGACATATCTTGAAATAGTCGTGAATTTAAAGTTGTGAACAGCCTGGGATACTTAAGACAGTTTCCATTGCATTGGAACTGTGCCTGAAACTGGAACAGAATATTCATATCGATTTCACCGAGCTTCAGTTGGAGGAATAATAAATTATTCAAAAGCTGAAAATTGGTATTCACTCAATAAAATAGACTGAAAAAAATCCATTATCTTTAAGCAATTAATTACAATTTATTTCATTGTGACAGCTATTAATTAAATTGTCTTGTGCTTGAAAAGCTGAATACGTTTGTCTAGAAAAATATTTCAAAGATCCTAAGACATCTTGAACTGATTATATGCAGTACTTTCAGATTTTCAATACCAACATTAGTTTTCTGTTCAGAAAATATCCATGATCTACCTTGGATCAGTATTAATAGGGATGAGACAGAAATACTGCTGAAGAACCCGAGCTATAAACTTAAGGATAGACACTATCTGAAGAAGGGTCTCGACCCAAAACAACACCCATTCCTTATCTCCAAAGATGCTGCCTGTCCCACTGAGTTACTCCAGCTTTTTGTGTCTATCTTCGGTTGAAACCAGCATTTGCAGTTCTTTGTTACACGTATAAACTTAAGGGTTCCATATGTCTGGAGATACAGCGTGGAAACAGACCCGTCAGCCCACTGAGTCCGTGCCAACCAAAGACCACCCGCTCATATTAGTTCTATCCTACACACTAGGGACAATTTTACAGAAGCCAATTAACCTAGAAACCTGTACCTGTTTGGAGTGTGGGAGGAAACCGCAGCACCCAGGGGAAACAAACCTATGTGGTCACAGGGAGAACATTCAAACTCCATACAGACTGCACCCATCGCCATGATCAAACCCGGGACTCTGGTGCTGTAAGGCAGCAACTCTACCGCTGTGCCACTGCTGCCCCGCAGTAATATGTGCAGTAATACAAATGACTATTGGTATTAATACAAATACTATTACTCTGTCGTTCCAAAGGGAAGAATGACAGGAGCATTGTTACTAGCCTGACAAGTGGGTTTGGTTGTTAAAGACCTGCCTGGCTGGAACATTAAATTGCATGGCTTCCCAAAGTCCACATGCATGGTTCACTCATTGCTTGCCAGCAGGCATTTGATCAGATCCATTCATGTAGAAATAACTTTCTCCCCTACCCCTTCTAATAGTTACTAATTAGTTATTTAATGACCTACGAGCATAGTTTTACGAAGCAGACGCCATTCACTGACGTAAGTGACAAAACTCCATCAGCCACTTTAATGTACAAGTATGGGTGACGGTGGCGCAGCGGTAGAGTTGCTGACTTACATGACCACGTAGGTTTTCTCCGGGTGATCCGGTTTCCTCACTCACTCCAATGACGTACAGGTTTGTAGATTAATTGGCTTCTGTTACTATGTCCAGTTACTCTTTTTCTCTCTAAAGTCTAAAGTAAAGGTAAAGTAAATTGTCCCAAGTGTGTAGGATAGATCTAGTGTACGGGTGATCCCTGGTCAGCTCGGACTCATTGGGGCGATCATGGCTGACCTATCTTTCCCTCTTAACCCCATTCTCCTGCTTTCTCCCCATAAACCCTGACACCCATACTAATCAAGAATCTATCTATCTATCTCTGCCTTAAAATATCTATTGACTAGCCTCCAAAGCCTTCTGTGGCAATGAATTTCACAGATACACCACCATCAAACCGCATGGGTTTTCACCATGTCCTCCGGTTTCCTCCCACACTCCAAAGATGTACAGGTTTGCAGGTTAACTAGTTTTGGTAAAAATTGTAAATTGTCTCTAGTGCGTAGGATAGTGTTTGGGTACAGGGTGATCGCTGGTCGGCACGGACACAGTGGTCTGAAGGGACTGTTTCAATGCTGTATATCTAAACTAAATTAGAATATCGTCATCTTGGCCACAGCACAAACAGATGCCAAATTTCACTGAGTAATGGTGACACCAGCCAAAGGAGTCGAGTTTCAGCAACATAGACCTATCATCTAATCAATGCCTTCCACCAGCTGCTTCCCTAGTTCCATCAAACAAGATAACACCAGCTGTGATCTTGACATTTTAAATGATAGTCCAGTGTTATGACCTAGGCTTATTTAGCAACATTCAGTAACTTCTCCATGTGCTTTGCCAAAGATAAGGAACCTGTACCGTTTCAGTGTGGTCAATGGCAGGTCAGTTCCGATCAAAATTCTGCATAGATGCAATAGTTCCCCAAAATAGTCCTTCACACATCATCTCGTTGGTTGGAAAAAGTGGATGCAAGGATGGGCTTCAGCATGAACTGAACGAGAAGTACTATGGTTTATGTCTTGTCACAACTTAAACAGTGTATGGAACTTTGGAGGCATTTGAAGCAACACAAAGACCAAAACACCACATGCTGCTTCTTGGCATTGTTCTATTGAATGTTGAATATTGACCATTCCTCAGCCCACTTGCCCAACTGATCAAGTTCCTGCCGTGATATTTGATAACCACCTTTTCTATGATACCACCAACTTTAGTGTCATTTGTAAAGTTCCGAATCATTGCCTTCTACGTTCTCATCCTAATGGTTGATATAAACCACAAACAGCAGCAGGCCCAGCATCAATTCCTGAGGCACACCTGGCCTCAGTCCGAATAACAGTCTACCACCATCACCCTCTGCTTCCTTTCACAAAGCTGATTCTCTATTCAGGCAGCTAGCTATCCAAGGACCTCAGTTGCTCTGCTCAGGAGCTAATCTTCCAGAGCAACTTACCATGCAGAATCTTATCAAATCGTATATTTGCAAATTATTTTCAAGAGTATATTGCAAAATATTTTCAAGATATCTATGGTTTACAAAACTACACCTCTGCATCTGAGAACACGTCATCCATAAATCTGCAGTCATTCTTAGATGAATGCCTGGAAAACATGCAATGCTTCACTTCAAGTGCTATTAAAGAAGAATTCTTACAGTAAGGAAAATAATTTTAAGTATGTTAGAAGGAACTGCAGATGCTGGTTTAAACCGAAGATAGACAGAAAAAGCTGAAGTAACTCAACGGGACAGGCATCATCTCTGGAAAGAAGGAATGGATGACGTTTTGGGTCTTCTTCTTCTTTCGTGTGGCGTGCACAGCCTAAAGTTGTTGGACAACTTGATGTTTCGTGTCGAGACCCTTCTTTCCAGAGATGCTGCCTGTCCCACTGAGTTACTCCAGCTTTGTGTGTCTATAATTCTAAGTATGATCCTTCTGGACAGTAACTTAATATGGAATACCTAACTTGGATAGTGAGAGATAAAGCTATGTATTTCCCCAAGCTTCCAGCTTTTTAATCTAAAGGGAATGAGTTCCAATGATTAATGAAAGCCAGTGAAAACTATGACAGTCGGTTTCTTCTAAATCTTTCAGTAACCAGTCTTGTTAACATGCGGCAGACAGGAAGGTCGGAATATATTAGCCTCGTGCACCCTCTTGTGGTAACAGTACACCAAAGCACCTCATATTTCACTTGGCAGCTTACAACCCAGCAGTATGAGTATTGATTTCTCTAACCCATGTAACCCATGCTTCCTCCGCCACCCTAGTTCTCTGATTAGTTTCACTGTCTTCCTGATTAATTTTGCTGTTTGTATGCCTCATCACCTTTCCCTCAGTTGACAATGATCCACTCCACATTTCCATGACCATTGTCTACTCTGATCTTTCGTTTTCACACCTTACCCATCCATATATCTCTAGTCTCTCTCTCCCCTGACTCTCAGTCTGAAAAAGGGTCTCGACCTGAAACGTTACCCAATTGCTTCTCTCCAGAGATACTGCCTGTCCCGCTGAGTTACTCCAGCATTTTGTGTCTTATCTTTGGTGTAAACCAGCATCTACGGTACAACCTGCACAGTACAGGAAAGGGGATTTTTTATTGGACAGTAGAACAAGTCATATATGTACACTCAAAATAGAGATTAGTGTACAGTATTGTTATGTAAACTTGCACCAGGACATATTAAGAGGAAAAATATTACAAATCTATTCCATCAAATTATGTTGTTATTCACTCTTTATAAATAAAGACCTGCATTCATATGATACTTGATGCATCGACCATTCCAAACTACTGTGCATATTCTGCTTGTTGTGACTGTTTCAGGAAATCAGATGCCAATTATGGGCATAGCTAATTCCCACAAATAGCATAGTGGCTATGACATCAATAATCTGCCTCACAAATGCTGGCTGAGGGATAAACATTGGCAGAATCCCAAGGATAACTCTCATGCTCTTCTTTAAAATGGTGCCAGGGGGTTTTTAGCAAACAGCTGAACGAAGATAAAGTCTAAATTAAACATCTCATCCAAAATTCAACAGCCCTGAGATCGAGCATTCCTTTAGTAGCTGGGCAGAGAATCAGCATAGACTTTTGTTCTCTATCCTGTGGAGTCAGTCTGGTACTTACATTTTCTGACTCTTGTAAGAATGATACCAAAAGAGGACACAAAGTGCTGGCATAACTCAGCAGGTCAGGCAACATCATGGAGAACATGGACAGGTGATGTTTCGGGTCGAGAACCTTTTTCAGACTGATTGCAGTGGGGAGTTGGGGAGGGGAGTGAAGAAGGGGAGAGGCAGGACAAAGTGTGGCAGGTAATATGTGGGTGATGGCACGGTGTTTCATTGGAATAAAGGCCAGATACAAAAGCAGAAGGTGTGAAACAGGATTGAAGAGTTGCGAATTGTGAAGCGAGAAGGAGGAAAGTAACAGGAGGGGAAGGAGTGGGGGGAGAAATAGGTGGGTGTCCAGGTGGGGCACAGAAGAGGGAAGAAGGAAAGTAGAGAAAAACGGGGGGGGGGGAGGAGGAGAGGGGTGAGAGGAGGGGGGGTGAGGAGGGGGGGTGAGGAGGGGGGTTGAGGAGGGGGGTTGAGGAGGGGGGTTGAGGAGGGGGGTTGAGGAGGGGGTGAGGAGGGGGAGGTGAGGGGGAGGTGAGGGGGAGGTGAGGAGGGGGGGGAGAGGAGAGGGGGTAGTAGGGAAGTTAGTTAGAGGTTGCCTAAAATTGGAGAATACAATGTCAATTAATACCACGGACATCCCAAACAGGTGGTTAGAATTTTAATCACAGCTGCCTTAACTTTATAGCAATCATGATACCAACTGGACTACAAGTGGCAGTCAGTTCCTGCTTGTTTTCAATCCCTTAGGGGAGTGGGAGATTGCAACCTTCATGTGGTCCACCCTGTGTCGACGAATGCAATCAACCTGGCGTGCACAAACAGTAGAACAGAACAAGTTGTCTTACAACGTTAGGCCGTGCACGCCATACACACGAAGAAGAATCCCTTGGTCAGATTTTATGGCAATGACATTAGAACAAAAACATGCCCCAAATGTCCGTTTGGAAATCAGTTTGAAATGGAGAACTATATTTTGCACATACAACATTTCAGTTAGTACTCATTCTTAGATTGTAGAGTTAATGTGGCTGCATGCAATACTGTGTATCCAACAACATGTGGATGTAACAAAGCCACTCCATCATTATTATGAAAATAATAATTCAACTGTTTGTTCCAATAACATGTAAAACATTGCTTTTCTTGTCTTAGGCAGATTTTAAAAAAGTTTTCGATCATATTCTGAATGTAGCTGTCCCCGGAAATCTTATGTTACAAAATCATATCCATCCATCATAAGACTCTAAATAATTTATAATAGGCAGAAATTCCCAGCTGTTGTTACATTGCTTGGCCTCACATTAATATTCAAGTTATGTGAATTAATTTATCAGTCCCTCAGTCTTCTCAGTGACCCCTAAGGTAATAGGTTACAATAGAGTTCACTAACAATGAATTAGAGCTTCCCCAACACATTTCCCCCCCCCCCCCCCCCTTTGGGGCAGCAGGCAATGCCCATTGTTCAGTTCAATTTTTTTTCAGTTCAGTTTAGTTTATTGCCAAGTGTACCGAGGTACAGTGAAAAGCTTTTGTTGCATGCTAACCAGTCAGCAGAAAGACAAAATATGATTACAATCGTGCCATTTACGGTGTATAGATACGTGATAAGGGAATAACATTTAGTGCACGGTAAAGCCAGCAAACTCCAATCAAGGATAGTTCGAGGGCATCAATGAGGTAGATAGTAGTTCAGCACTGCTCTAAGGTTGTGATAGGATGATTCAGTTCCCAACCGTTCTCAGGCAACTGAATCATCCGACCACAACCAGAGAGCAGTGCTGAACTACCATCTACTTCATTGTTCAACAATGATCTTTGATTCCCCTCTATTTCACATTACAGAGCTTTTAAGGTTTCCTGCCATTGCCTGAAATGTGTATTTTACCCTATTTTGGTGCTCTAAATTGTTGCTGCTTCTAATAGAAACACCAAAAAAGGGTTCCTTCGAAGGATCACAACAAAAAAAAGAATGATTCCCATTTAATAAAACTGTATTACATCCCTGACTTGTGTAAGTTCAAACAGGTGCACTATATACTCATTGCAGCTGCCATCATTTTATAACAATCATGTAAGGCAAGGCAGCGCCTTTACCACCTCAGGCAATTGAGGATTCTCCAGTGCTTCTATTCAGCGGCTGTGGAAAGTATCTTGTCCAGAAACAGCATGATTTGGTTTGGGAACTACTCTGCCCAGGACAAGAAGGCTCTGCAGCAAGTAGTGCGTTCAACCGAACGCACTATGGGAATTACACTCGTCCCCCTGCAGGAACTATACATCAAAATCCACTTTTTCCTTCCACAAATATGTAATATGTGAATATGTGATTCTGTTCCATTCTGTTTTGTAGTTTTTTTGCACAATCCGCAAGCATTGCCACTTTTCATTTCACTGCACATCTCGTATGCGTATGTGACGAATAAACTTGACTTGACTTGACAAAGATTGTCAGATCTCAGAGATAACCTCAGCCAGGACCCTGCTACACCCATTATAGCTGCCCTGGAAGAGTCTGCCTGTGAAGGTGGTAGAAACTGGTGCATTCACCAACATTTATAGAACAGTACAGCACAAGAACTGGTCTTTCGGCCCACAATGTTTGCCATGGTGCCAAGGCCAACTCTTATCTGCCTGCACATAATTCACATCCCTCCATTCTCTGCATGTGCATGTGCCGATCCCAAATTCTTAAATGTCACTATTGTATCTACCTCCAACCACCATCCCCGGCAGCACAGTTCCAGGCACACACCACCCACTGTGTTAAATATCTTCTCCTGTACTTCCCCTTTAAACTTTGCCCCTCTCACTTAAAACTATACCCTCTAGTACTTGATTTTTCCATCCTGGAAAGTATCTATGCTTTTTATGCTTCTCAATTTTATATACTCCTGTCAGTTCTTCCTTAAATCTTCCAACCTCTCCATATAACTCGTACTCTAGTACTCTTTCTTGCACCTTTTCCAGGGCTATTCGAACCAATCAGTGCACCAAACATGGACTTAACACGTGGGCTTTCTCCCTCCAAAACAACACCTATTCATGTTCTCCAGAGATGCTGCCTGACACGCTGAGCTACTCCAGCATTTTATGTCGACATTTGACATCAACTTGCATCTGCAGTTCGTTTTTATTACATTTGGACTTACCAACGTGTTGTACAGATGTTAACATTCTTTGTGCAGATGTTGACATGTCCTTCACTTTGACATTCTTCCTTGTTACAAATTATCCAAGTGCTAAGCTTTAGCAAGGCAGACATAGAACAAAGCTAGGAAACAATCACAGCTGCAGACCCCTGATTTACGTAGTTTGAAGATTATTCTGGCTTGATACAAAGGTTTAGAATAGTTTATTGACAATGAAAAGGTTTTTGTTGTATGCTATCCAGTCAGTGGAAAGACTATCTACGATTACAATCATGCCGTCCACAGTGTATAGATACTAGTCAAAGGATGTAACGTCAATGCAAGATAAATTCACATAAAGTCCAATTATAGATAGTCCAAGGGTCTCCAATGAGGTAGATGGTAGGTCAGGACCGCTCTCTAGTTGGTGATAGGATGGTTCAGTTGCCTGATAACAGTTCAAGGGTTAGGTGCAGTTGTACTGTGGTCAGTTGCGCAGAGTGCAACTGCACAAAGTTGCGATGCCCAAAGGTGTCCAGTCAGGAGATGTCTTTCAGGAGAATGCAAGAGGGGATGCAATGTTATACAGTGCCCTCCATAATGTTTGGGACAAAGACCCATCATTTATTTATTTGTCTGTGTTCTCCACAATTTAAGATTTGTAATAGGAAAAACATCACATGTGGTTAGAGTGCACATTGTCAGATTTTAATGAAGGCCATTTTTATCCATTTTGGTTTCACCATGTAGGAATTACAACAGTGTTTATACACAGTTCCCCCATTTCAGGGCACCCTAATGTTTGGGACAGAGCAATGGAATGTAATTGAAAGTAGTCATGTTTAGTATTTTGTTGCATATTCTTTGCATGCAATGACTGCTTGAAGTCTGCGATTCATAGATATCACCAGTTGCTGGGTGTCTTCTCTGGTGATGCTTTGCCAGGCCTCTATTACAGCCATCTTTAGCTTATGCTTGTTTTGGGAGCTAGTCCCCTTCAGTTTTCCCTTCAGCATATAAAAGGCATGCTCAATTGGGTTCAGATCGGGTGATTGACTTGGCCACTCAAGAATTAACCATTTTTTTTTTTTTAAGTATTTTGTTGCTTTAGCAGAATGTTTGGGATCATTGTCTTGCTGTAGAATGAACCACCGGCCAATGAGATTTCAGGCATTTGTTTGAACTTGAGCAGATAGGTTGTGCCTATATCCTTCAGAATTCATTGTACTACCACCATCAGCAGTTGTATCATCAATGAAGATAAGTGAGCCAGTACCTTCAGCATCTACGCATGTCCAGGTCATAACACCCCCACCACCCTGTTTCACAGATGAAGTAGTATGCTTTGGATCTTGGGCAGTTCCTTCTCTCCTCCATACTTTGGTCCCCTAATTTGGGGAAGGACATTCTTGCTATTGACGGAGTGCGGCGTAGGTTACAAGGTTAATTCCTGGGATGGCGGGACTGTCATATTCCGAGAGAATGGAGCAGCTGTGGAAGAAGGAGTAGACCCAACTGGGTAGTGGATGAATGAACTTTATGGACCTGTGGCTGTGAATCATTTACTGAGAAAAAGGCGGAATAATGGACATCGATTTGTAGTTTTATAATGTTTACTAATTAATTAATAAATACTAATTTGTAATTTTTAATTATTAATTATTAATTACTAATTAGTTTGATTTCCCTTACTCCCCTCATATAGTATTACTAATTATGATAATAATTATAGCTGAGATTAACAACTAAAAATTAGTAATATGAATAATAGAAAAATTTATTAAGAAAATAAAGTTAGCACCCCCACCCCAATATACACAGTATTTCAAATAAGAGCTGGAATATTTAACATCTTTTTTTTTAATACGGAAGTCGTTAGATTAGTAGCCATGTTAGTGTGGCTTTCACTTGCACTCACTACACATTATATAAGTGTAGTTTCTTTTTTTTCTGATCACCTTTTTTTCACCCTTTACTTTTTTTATATTCACATTTGTTATTATTTTTGTTATTTTTTGCATAACACATACTTGATATTATATTATATATTATATAATTATGACTTTTATCTATTTTATATAATCAGATTAAATGAATATGGTTTAACGGAATTGGAAATTCGCATCGGACTGAAGTTGGGGTGTAGTGTCGGGCTGGAGGAGCCAAGAAGGCTACTCCAAAAAAAGCCACCCTAACAATAAAATGCAGGATATGAATGTAAGGAATGGAGATGATGGAATCACCTTCTGTAGCTGGAATGTTAAAGGAATCAATGAACCAATTAAAAGGGGAAAGGTACTAGCTCAGTTGAATAGATTGAAATCTGGAGTTATGTTTCTTCAAGAGACACATCTTAAAAAAGATGCTCAATATAGATTAACCGCGAAATGGATTTCAAAAGTATATCACTCTTCGTTTATACACAAATCTAGAGGAGTTGCAATAATTATTCGTAAAGGTATACCTTTTAAACTTAATTCATTAATAGAGGATAAGGAGGGTAGATATTTAATAATTACAGGGGAACTACATTCAAAAAAAGTAATTCTTATGAATATATATGCACCTAATTTTGATAATCCACTATTTTTTAAGAAAATATTTAATAGTATTCCAAAATCCACCCAATATAATTTAATAATTGGAGGTGATTTTAATTGTACTTTAGATAATTATCTGGATAGATCTTCTACAAAAATTAAGGCTCTCTCTAAATCAAGCAAGCTTATAAACTCCTTTAGTAAGACATTGAATGTTAAAGATATTTGGAGATTGGATAATCCTACCGGACGGGAATATTCATTTTTCTCGCCGGTATTTGGAACATATTCGAGGATTGATTATTTCTTAGTAGACTCAAAACTACTCCCCTTTACATATGATGCAAAGTATCATAATATTATTATCTCAGATCATGCCCCTTTAACATTTAAGATAAAATTAAAAGATATGGTTAATAAAACTAATATTTGGAGATTCAATACACAGATATTAAAGGATAAAGACTGCTGTAACTATGTGGAGAAACAGATTAAATTATTTTTTGAAACTAACGATAAACCTGAGACTTCCTCATTACTATTATGGGACACATTTAAAGCATTTATGCGTGGTGCAATAATATCAGCACAAGCTCATTTTAATAAAGAAAATCGAAAGATGGAGCAAAAGTTAGAAAAAGAGATAAACCAATTAGATAGTGAAAATATAATACACCCTTCAAAAGAGTTGAGTAATAAAATTGCAATATTAAAATATAGATTAAATAAAATTTATGCTGACCAAGTGATAAAATTATACCAACAAACTAAACAAGTTCATTTTGAATTCGGTGATAAACCTCAAAAATTATTAGCACGACAACTCAGAAGATTAGACGATGAAAAAACTATACATAGTATTAGATCGGCGCAGGGAAATACGTTGACTATACCAAAAGACATTAATGATACATTTTTACAATATTATCAAAATCTTTATTCATCTAAATTAACAGGGCAAACAGATGAAATGGAAACATTTCTAGAAAAATGTCATTTTAATAAGTTAAATTTTGAGAGTAGGCAATTATTAAATGCTGAAATATCTGTAATAGATATCGAAGAATCAATTGGATCGTTAAAAAATGGTAAAACAGCGGGCCCCGATGGCCTGAATGCAGAATTTTATAAAAAATTTCACGATCTACTTTCACCTAGATTACAAACAGTGTACAGACACACCTATGAGTTAGGAAAATTACCAGAATCTTTAAATGAATCTACAATTACATTAATTCCTAAATTAGATAAGGACCTGGAAGACCCTGGATCATACCGAGCGATTGCCCTTTTAAATACTGATCAAAAAATACTAACTAAAGTACTCTCTCGGAGGCTAAGTTTAGTGATTTCCAAAATAATACATTATGATCAAACAGGTTTTATTCCAAAACGTTACTCATCACATAATCTTAGACGCTTGTTTAACATTATTTACTCGAGAAGAAGGAGAGATATAGAATTAGCAGTTATATCGTTGGATGCTGAAAAAGCATTCGACCAGGTGGAATGGTCATATTTATTTAATATAATGGAAAAATATCAACTGGGGGACGGATTTTGTAAATGGGTAAGAATATTATATTCTAACCCTACTGCAAGAATTTTAACCAATCAAATATTATCACCTAAATTTAATCTCTTTAGGGGATGCAGACAGGGATGTCCGTTATCCCCTTTATTATTTGCCTTGGTGATAGAACCTCTGGCTGAAAGAATCAGATCAGAACCCGAAATATATGGGTACAACACTGACATAACAAATAATAAGATATCTTTATATGCAGATGATATTCTGATTTATATTACTAAGCCGGAACGTAGTATTCCAAAGCTATTCAATGTTATAAATGAATTTAGTGTATTTTCAGGATATAGGATTAATTGGAGTAAAAGTGACATAATGCCTATAACTGGTATAAATGTAAATATATTACAAAAATACCCATTAAAAATAGTTACAGATAAATTTAAATATTTAGGAATTAATGTGTCTAAATCCTATAAATTATTAATTAAAGCTAATTATTATCAATTATTAGAGAAACTTAAAAAAAACATTTTATATTGGAAAACACTTCCTATATCTATGATCGGTAGAATTAATGCTATAAAGATGATTTTTTTACCACAATTGTTATATTTATTTCAGGCAATTCCTTTTTTTCTTCCAAAAAGTTTTCTAAAAAAAATTGATACCATAGTTAATAATTTTGTCTGGGATTACAAAAGCCATAGAATAGGTAAAAAACACTTATGTAAGTCGAAGATAAATGGAGGGCTGGCACTTCCAAATTTTTTATATTACTATTGGGCAGTCCAGATTAAGAATATGAATTTTTGGTGGGTAAATATGGATGTTGAACCAATGTGGCTAAAAATGGAAAAGGAAGACTGTTTACCCTTCACTATAGAGTCGATTATTTTCGCACCAAAGGAAGTACAAAAAAAGACTTATAGGGACAACATTATCATCCATAATATTAGGCGTATTTGGAAACAGATAGTTAAGACCCTACATCTGGATAATCTTTCTTTTAGGTTATCAATTAGGAATAATCCACTGTTTAAACCCTCAATCTTAGATGCGGGGTTTAGACTGTGGGA
The DNA here is from genome assembly GCA_963514005.1 of Raja brachyura. The sequence goes on along the minus strand of OY740789.1, from coordinate 49,127,286 downwards.
GGATTTAGGAATTAAAAGAATAGAACACCTTTATAGAAATGGAAAATTATTATTATTTGAAGAGTTACAAGATATTTTTGGATTACCTTCACAACATCATTTTAGGTATTTACAAATTAGAGATTTTATTAAATGTAACACATACGACTATAAAAATAAAGGACCAGGCTTATTAGATGAAGTGTTTAATTTACATCCAAATACGGATAAGCTTATAGCTTATATCTACAATATTATTTTAGATAAAGAGAACCCAACAACTGAAACATATCGTCAAGCATGGGAAAATGAAATTGGATTACCTATAACGAAAGAAACTTGGGAAGAAAGCTTACAAAGAATACATTGGTGTTCTTTGAATGCCAGACATACATTGATACAATTTAAAGTTATATATAGATTACACTACTCGAAAACCAAATTAAAAAGTATTTTTCCTAACCTTTCCTCTATTTGTGATAAATGTAAGAATTTTGAAGCAAATTTAATACATAGTTTTGTAACATGTCCACGGTTGAATTTTTATTGGATTGAAATTTTTAAAGTTATTTCGGAAGTCCTTAAGGTTAAACTTGACCCAGACCCAAAATTAATAATATTTGGAATCCCGGAGCCAAATTTGGTACTCACAATTAATCAAAGAAATTTTTTTGATTATTGTTTAATAATTGGGAAAAAAATGATACTTAAATTTTGGAAGGGAACATTATCCCCAACAATTAAAATGTGGAAAGCAGAGATGTTGGAGACGTTGAATTTGGAAAGAATTAGATTTGTCCTTTTGGACAAGTATAATTCTTTTGAATTGATATGGTCTCCATATATACAGTATTTAGAGAAGTAGCTATTCTTGGAATCACGGCTTCGACGGGCACCCTATGGATCCGATGCGAATAACTTACCTATAATTGATAATATTGTGTATTTATTAGAGATATTTCTGAATGAAATAGTATCTCGTACAATGTCTTTAGTTTTTGTTTATATATATATATATATATATGTAATATTATTGTTTTTCAAATTATCTTTTTAATTTTTAATTGATATATGTGCGAAAAAAAAAAAAATTTTTTTTTTTTTTATTCCCTTTTATTTTTCCTTTTTTCTTTATTCTTTTATATATCTTTTTCTTTATTTCCATAAAAATAGAAGATATTATGTATTGATATGCTATTTGTAGTAATACTGAATTAAGGTGTTAGTTTATAAAGTAAGCTATATATTGTAAACTATTTACTTCAAATAAAAAAAATATTACACAGAATGGAGCAGCTGGGCTTGTACTCTGGAGTTTAGAAGGATGAGAGGGGATCTAATTGAAACATATAAGATTGTTAAGGGCTTGGACACGCTAGAGGCAGGAAACATGTTCCCGATTTCGGGGGAGTCCAGAACCAGGGGCCACAGTTTAAGAATAAGGAGTAAGCCATTTAGAACGGAGACGAGGAAACACTTTTTCTCACAGAGAGTGGTGAGTCTGTGGAATTCTCTGCCTCAGAGGGTGGTGGAGGCAGGTTCTCTGGATGCTTTCAAGAGGGAGCAAGATAGGGCTCTTAAAAATAGGGGAGTTAAGGGATATGGGGAGAAGGCAGGAATGGTGTACTCATTGGGGATGATCAGCCATGATCACATTGAATGGCGGTGCTGGCTCGAAGGGCAAAATGGCCTACTCCTGTACCTATTGTCTATCGTCATACTTTGCTCTTGCCATCACACTGATGTGTTAATTTTCATCTCATCTGTTCACAAGACCTTTTTCCAGAACTGCGGTTGCTCTTTTAAATACTTCTTGGCAAATGTAAGCTGGCCATCCTATTTTTGCGGCTAACCAGTGGTTTGCATCTTGCAGCGTAGCCTCTGTATTTCTGTTCACAAAGTTTTCTGTGGACAGTGGTCATCCACACCTGACTCCTGAAGAGTTTATCTGATCTGTCGGACAGGTGTTTTCGGATTTTTCTTTAATATAGAGAGAATTCTTCTGTCATCAGCTGTGGAGGTCTTCCGTGGCCTGCCAGCCCCTTTGCGATTAGTAGTCTCACCAGTGCTCTCTTTCTCCTTAATGATGTTCCAAACAGTTGATTTTGGTAAGACTAAGGTTTGGCTGATTAACAGTTTTATTCTTGTCTCTCAGTCTCATAATGGCTTCTTTGACTTTCATTGGCACAACGTTGGTCCTCATGTTGATAAACAGCAATAAAAGTTTCCAAAGGTGATGGAAAGACTGGAGGAAAGATTAGGTGTCGAGAGCTCTCTTATACCTGCATTAAGGAGGCAATTAAATACACCTGAGCAATTAAACGCCTGTGAAGCCATGTGTCCCAAACATTATGGTGCCCTGAAATGGGGGAACTATGTAATTTCTACATGGTGAAACCAAAATGTATAAAAATGGCTTTTAATAAAATCTAACAATGTGCACTTTAACCACATGTCATTTTTTCGATTACAAATCTCAAATTATGGAGTACAGAGGCAAATAAATAAACGATGGGTCTTTGTCCCAAACATTATGTAAGGCACTGTAAATGCTCAGCAAATTGTCAAGTCTGTCAGACTGAACACACATATCAAGGAGCGTCACAATTTTAATGCAGGCAGATCACGTTGAGTCCAGAGAGCATCACTTCTACTTAGTGTTTCATTATTTTCACATGTACACAGGTGCAGTGAAATTATTTTTGTTTGCATACAGTTCAGCAAAGTCTTACCACACCTATGTCCATTCACTGGTTAGTGAAAAGTGGATTGAAATAGTCCACTGAGACACTATACAAGTCTCTTGGTTTTGGCACCATTTTCAACTGCGTTTGCCAGTCTTGGTCACTTGGTCTCTTGATCTAGCCGTGCCCTAAGCTGCTGCACTGGTCTGTGCCCAAGATTCTGGAGCTAACGTGCATTTCTGTGCTAGTCACAGACAACAGCTTGGGAATGAAGTTATTGATATGCCAGGTTTCAGTTTCCACAGATGTAGCAGGTCAGAGCAATCAAAACCTGCAAAGCTGTGCTAACTGTGACTTAAAGTGCTGAAGTATCTCTGATCAGGCGAAAAAAGATGGGCCATTTCTGGTTGTGACCCTTCTCTAGACTCCGACCCAAATCGCCACCCGTCCTTTTTCTCCAGAGATGCTGCCTGCCCCGCTGAGTTATTCCAGCACTTTGTGTCTACCTTTGGCAGAAACCAGCATCTGGAGTTCTTTGTTTCTACATTAAGGCTTTAACTCCCTCACCTCCTATTCCCCCACAAGGCACAAAGTTTTCAACTCCCACACTATCCTTTCAACGAAAGGTTACTTAAATAGGCAGATACTTTATTGTCACATGTGCTGTGAAATTCCTGTTTTTTTGCATACATGGTACACGGCAAGGTGCCGACAAAGTTACAAAAGTACCCTTAAATATTGTTGGTCCCTTCTTCGTCATCCCTTCCACCCCCCCCCCCCAATTGTCCCTCTTGTTTAGAAAGTTGGACTTTACAAGGCTGGGAATAGTTGGAAACAGAATCCACATGGACAAAGGCTTGTTACATGCATCCAGCATAAACATCTGCCTAGAATAAGTTTAGTTATAGCAATGAGAGGTGAAGGGAGGGGGGGCACTACAATTTTGTAGTGGAACTGCAGGGAAAGCAATACAAGAAAGTACTAATGTTTTTTGAAAAGTTAATTAAATGAAACATACAATTACTACACAATTTATAATCTTGTTTTTTTATCATAAATGGTCCTTTTCATATTTTAGAAAATTTACAAAGTGCTGGAGTAACTCAGAGGGTCAGGCAGGATACCCGAAAAATATGGATAGGTAACATTTCAGTTCAAGACCATTCAGGAACGTAGACGGATGAGACTTTGTGTTGGGACAAAGAAGGGTGCCGACCCAAAACGCCACCTATCTATGTTCTCCAGGGATGCTGCCTGACTGGATGAGTTACTGCAGGATTTTTGTGTCTGAAGATAAAGCAGCATCTGCTCTTCTTATTTCTACTTTTTATACTTTAGGTCAATCATGTGGAACAGAAATATTTTAGGTTGCAGTGACAGGCAATACTCCGTGGAGATGGACAGAGGCATTGTGCAGGTTGGACAACATGGAGGTAATAATATGGATAAAGTTGGAATAAAAGCTTCACAACATGGAGGTAATTAACTATTAACTATAATGCAAACTGAAAAGCATTTACTTTCATAGAGTTACTTTTCCACACCATAAATGCCAGCTTTTCACGCAAATGCTGACCCCCTGCCACAGGATCACAGAAATTACTCTGAAGAACAGTCTGACTGCCATAAAAATTGCAATCAATGTAAGAAGAGAGACACACACTCACTTCAGAAAAAGTCATCCGAAAGTTGATCTCGGCATTTGTTGTGAGAATATTATTTTCCATGATATCCACTTTTGGTAAAGGCCATGTTAGAAGAGAGGAAATATTAATCTTGTACAGGCAGATGACATCAGTTTAACAACCTCATGTTCGGCACAAACATTGTGGGCCGAAGGGCCCATTCCTGTGCAATACTGTTCTATGTTGTATATGTCGCATATCATCTTTCAGTTTTGCTAATATAGTTAAAGGGATCCAAACAGAAGAATCACTGACTCATGAATGGCTTTACTCTCAAAACTGTTCCATTACTGTGATGTGAGTAAGGCACTCGCATTATGTTAGGTACGGTCTACACAAAAATGGACTCTGTGATCTACGATTACCTTCAAATACACCCTGATGAGCTCAAAGACCACCTCTGCCCCTTCAAATGCCTTACATAGAAACATAGAAAAATAGGTGCAGTAGGCCATTTGGCCCTTCAAGCCCGCACCGCCATTCAATATGATCATGGCTGATCATCCAACTCAGTATCCCTTACCTGCCTTCTCTCCATACCCCCTGATCTCCTTAGCCACAAGGACCACATCTAACTTCCTCTTAAATATAGCCAACGAACTGGCCTCAACTACGTTCTGTGGCAGAGAATTCCAGAGATTCACCACTCTCTGTGTGAAAAATGTTTTTCTCATCTCGGTCCTAAAAGATTTCCCCCTTATCCTTAAACTGTGACCCCTTGTCCTGGACTTCCCCAACATCGGGAACAATCTTCCTGCATCTAGCCTGTCCAACCTCTTAAGAATTTTGTAAGTTTCTAAAAGATCCCCCCTCAATCTTCTAAATTCTAGCGAGTACAAGCCGAGTCTATCCAGTCTTTCTTCATATGAAAGTCCTGACATCTGACAATTACCTCATTCGCAACCAGTCAGATTAAAAATATTAAATGGTGCTTTACTGTCACACATACAAAGTGCCAACACATAGTGATATTATTTTCTTACAAACAGTCCAGTAGGGTATTGCCATACCACCCCGATTAGCAATTGTACAGAAATAGTTTGCTGAGCTCGCATGCAAGAGATGCCATGTTTTAGCACCATTTTCCAAGTCCAGTCCGTGCTCCAGTTGTTGTGAGTGGTGCCAGATTCAGGCCCCAGGCTGCTGCGGACCACCAGCCATATTCTTTCCATGGTCGACCAGCAACTGACGTCCCTCTCCGCACCCGTCCACCTTTGTTCCCCGGGGGAGCCTCCCGCAGCCGACCTCGAGGTTGTGGTACGGGCTGACCCCAGTTCCCTCTCCTCGACTATGGCCCTCTTTCCTCTCGCCGTTAGCTCCATGCTCCCAGACTCTGCACTTCAGGACGGGAGGAGCAGCAGAGGCTCAGTGGGCTCCCCCCTTCCAAGCTGGGGTTCCCCAGACCCTCCGAGCATCGGCGGCTACCCCTTGCAGGCCGTGAACCACCAGGTCATGATTCAGATCCAAGTGCTGCAAAGAAAGGCCAGCATTTCATTCTTTTAGAGCAAAGCCCGTTTAAAATGATCTCACACGGTTAATTAAGATAAAGCCCTCCACCATTTCAGCCATCAGTATTTGCCCATTATGCCTCAGTTAGACTTTAACATTAATGAGAACTGGCTGCTACTAACCTGGCAGATTTCACCTAGGAATAGATCTGTTAGTTGACTACAGGGGCTCTTCAAGTATTTCATTTGATCAACAGCTGCAAAGCTGAAGAATGGAAGGAGCTTGCCATAAGGGGACTGATCCTGCCTGGAGATTAATTATAACATTATAGAAGCAGCAGGTGCAATGCAGCCAGACTAATGGACTCAGCCCCATCAAACAAAACAACCTCCCTTTCATTGACTCCATTTACACTTCACACTTCCTCAACAAGAGCACAAGCATAATAAAGGACAATTCTCACCCCAGTCACTCCCTCTATTCCCCTATCCCATCAGGCAAAAGGTACAGAAATGTGAAAACACACACCTTCAGATTCGGGGACAGTTTCTTCCCAGCTGTTATCAGGCAACTGAACCATTCTATCAACAACTCGAGAGTGATCCTATCCTATCATCTACCTCAATGGAAACACTTGGACTATCTTTAATCAGACTTTACCTTGCACTAAACGTTATTCCCTTAAGCCTGTATCTGTACACTGTGGATGGCTCGCTTGTAATCATGTCTGGTCTTTCCACTCAGCTGGCTGGAGAGCACGCAAAAAAATTTTTTAATTGTACCTCAGTACACTTAATAAACTGAACTAATGTATGAACTTGACACTTGAAGCAGCTATCACGGAAAAGACCAGTGTGTGGAGATCAGCCTGAGGCAAATCCTGCACATTCCAGATATTGTTCATACTTTTGGTTTCCTGCTGATTGCCCGAAACAGATTTCAAGTGCACTGCCTGTGGCTACATACTGGAGAGTAAAGCAAATATTTTTTAATAAGTAATTCATTTGTCAGGATGTGGGCATTGTGTCAATGCTGGCAGTTACTGTGTGCCCCTTACTATCCTTGAGAAGGTGAGGACAAGTCAGTTTCTTGACACGATGTAACCCTTCTGTCCATGGTATTCTAGTGTACGATTTAGTGATGAACCTGTGGGTGCTAGTGCCCATCAGCTCATCAATATTGGAATGTCCCGAGGAGGGAAATCTGCAAAAGCAATTTCAATATATTTTTGGCATTTATAGTACAGGTTTTCCAACCTCCCTTCCATTGACTCCATCTACACATCACTCGGCCTCAGCAAGGCCACTGGCATAGTCAGGGACCAGTTTCACCCGTCACTCCCTCTTCTCCCCTCTCTCATCAGGCAAGAGATACAGAAGTGTGAGAACACACTTACCAGATTCAGGGATAGTTTCTTCCCAGCTGTCATCAAGGAACGGAACTCTCAACAGCGAGAGCGCGTTTTTGGCCTTCCAGCTACCTCACTAGAGACCTTTGAACTGTCCTTAATTGGACTTTATCTTGCACTAAATGTAACCTTTATCCTTTATGTTTAAGAAGGAACTGCGGATGCTGGAAAATCGAAGGTATCTGTGCACTGTGGATGGGTTGATTGTAATCATGTATGGTGTAATCATGTATAGTCTTTTCGATGACTGGATAGCATGCAATGAAAGGTTTTCACTGTACCTCAGTATACATGACAATAATAAACTAAACTACCCAAAGTATTTCTCCACCAAGTTTAATTAAGATTGTCGCAAAAAGATTATTCACTTAAATACTTTGCAAACATTTTAATGATTATTTGAGCATACACATTTGAAAATAGTTTGTATGACTTGAAACTGCAACTCAAGTTAAATAAATGTGTATAATATACAAAGAAATACAGAGAAAAGCTTAGCTTGCTTCAACGTGTGCCTTGCACCTAGAACCAGTGTTTCTAGCTTTACTGTAAAATTGCACAAACGCATTCAAGGATTTAATCTTCAGAGCAGGGCATTCAAGAATGAAAACATACACCGAAGAAAAAGGGGGGTGGGAGGGGGAGGGGGGGAGGAAAGGGGGAAAATAAAGCTTATTCATGATTGTATTACAAAACTGAGGGAAAATAAAACTTTAATACTCCAATGAACAGTGCAGGCACTAGTAAACAGGAAATGTTGTTGGGAGCAGTGCCCATTCACTCTCTACATTACAATTCTACTCAAGCATTTTGCTCACCAAGAGCTTTCAGCCAGCAAAGGGGATCAAAATGTGGCATTCTTAGTGAACCCAGGTACCAATTGCTATGAGTATTGAAAGAAAATATGACACAATGCATTGTCAAAAATTAAACACTGAAAACATGACAAAAGAAAACTGCCCTTGGGAACATAGAGAAACTGTTCCACCTTCAGCCTCTTAAGCCCTTGAGGCAGCACACAGTGCCCTGTGCCATTTTATCTGCTGGCTTTGTAATTATTAACAGGAGAATTTTGTTCCTGCCAAAACATTAGCAGCTAACAGTTACTCGTTATGCTTTTTATTTCTCTAAAGCCTCAAAAAGGCAGACTGCATCAGAGCACAGCTGGAGGTCAACATTTTTTTCACACAAACACAAGAGGCTTTTTTTTAGTTTCAGATTTAGTGTCTGTTCACTATGCACCAATAATCAGCTCAATTAAGATGGAATCCTTTTTCCATGGTAGCAGCTAGCAAACGTTCTCTCATGATTTCTTCAGAGGAATATTCAGGCAATTTAAGGTAGTGCACGCATGTGTTCACCGATGGATAACTTGCATCTGTTGCATCAACCTAATAGGAAAGAACATGTTCAAATGAATTCTTTAGGTTTAGAGTTTAGAGATACAGCATGGAAACAGGATCTTTGGCCCACCGACTCCACACTGACCATCGATCACCCGTTCACACTATTTCTATGTTATCCCACTCCCTACTCACGTAGGGGCAATTTTACAGAGGCCGCATAACCTACAAACCTGCACTTATTTGGGATGTGGGAGAAAACCAGATCACCACGGACAGTGACCAGAGGTCAGGATTGAACCCGGGTCTCTGGTGCTGAGAAGCGGCAACTTCACCGGCAGCGTCATTGTGCAGCCCAGTAATTTAGTGTGGATCATTATTTTTAACTAGACCAAGTGGGACCCATTGGGCCCCGTTCCAACAACGCAATATTCCACCACTCACCAGTTTCCCCCAACGCAACCTGTTTTCCCAACGCAATATACCACCACTCACCCACAGCCCCCAACTGCGCAGGTGTGGCTCAGTTCCCCTCATCCCCAGCACTCTCTCCCCCTCCTCTTCACCCTCCCCCTTCTATCCCCTCTCCCCATACCCTCACCCACTCCCTCCCACCCTCTCCTTTCCCCTACCCTCAGTCACTCCCTCCCTCCCCCCTTCCATAACCACTCTCCTCTCCCTACCTCCTCCTCTACATCTCCCTCCCACACTGAACACAATGTTTAAATAGCATTTCTCCTCCTCCCCTTCCCCACTCCCTCCCTCACTTCCCCCCCACTCTCCTAACCCCTACCCTCAGTCGGCGCTCCCCAGAGCCAATCAATCGACCCCATGGGGGAGGGGAGGGTGGTGTCGGAATGCACCCCCCCCAAAAAAAATTATGGGATCTTTTTTGTAAATGTAACCTCTCCCCTATTCCAACCGCCCACCCCACAATGAAAACCTTGTTTTTTTTTTGTAAATGAAACCTCCACCCAAGAATTTGATTTAAACTGGGTTTTTTTTTTAAATCTCACTCCCTCCATTGCCCCTCTCCCCTCCCTACCACCGTTGAGGTGGAAGCTGCTGATCCCATTCATTGTGGGCTGGAACACAGCTCACGGGCAGTCTATGTAAATAAGATCCCATTTGGATGTCATTGTCGGGTGGGGCACTGCTCACGGGCAGTTTATGTAAATGAGATCCCATTGTGACGTCAAAGCTGTAACTGCCACTGCAACTTCAAGTCATTTTTCTCAAAGTGGGGCATTGTAAAGTTGAAAATGTGAATAACTTGTGAAATATATCATCAATCTAAACGAAATTTGATACACCACACCACAGGACAATAGTGAGAAAGGTGGTCCAAAAATTGTAGCGCTATCGTGTACCGTTTTGGCATAATTCAGGGCATGACGGACAGACACACACGAGAGACAAGATGAGAAATGTTAGTAATATATACTAGACCTAGTGGGACCCGTTGGGGCCATTCCCCCTACACAATAGTCCACCACTCACCCATTCCCCCAACACAACCCGTTCCCACAAAATTGTAGCGCTATCGTGCACCGTTTTGGCATAATTCAGGGCATGAATCGCAGGCAAGCAAGCATGCACACACAAACACACACACAGACAACATGAGAGTTATAGTAATATACTAGACCAAGTGGGGCCCGTTGGATCCCGGTTACATGTGAGACCTGGTCCCCCAATGCAACTGTTCCCACAACGCAATATTCCACCACTCACTCATAGCCCCCAGCTGCACAGGCATGGCTCCTTTCTCCTCATCCCCCAACACTCCCTCCCCCTCCTCTTCACCCTGCCTCTTCTCCCCCCATCCCCTCTCCCTTCCTCTCCTTTCCCCTACCCTCAGTCACTCCCTCCATAACCCCTCCCTACCCCCTCCTCTCCCTCTATCTCCCTGCTCCCCCACTCCTCACCTCTCCCCTATCCCACTCCGCCACTAAACACAAAATAACATCTCTCCTCCTCCCCTACTCCCTCCCTCTCCTTACAACAACGTAACAAATCTCTCATTGCACTGGGTGGAACACTGTTGACGGTCAGTTTATGTAAATTATATCCCATTGTGACGTCAAAAGCTGCTAACTGCCAGTGGAACACTGCTGACGGGCAGTTAATGTAAATGAGATCCCATTGTGACATCATAGCTGTGAAATGCCAATGCAGATGGAAGAAATTTTTTCTCAAAGTAGGCTTTTGTAAACTTGTAAAATATAATATCAATCAAACTTTGATACACCACACCACAGGACAAATGGTGAGTTAGGTGGACCAAAAATTGTAGCGCTATCATGTACCGATTTGGCGTAGTTCAGGTCATGAATCACACACGCATCCACACACACACACAGACAAGATGAGAGTTTTAGTAATATACTAGACCATGTGGGACCCATTCCCTCAACGTGTGGTTTCAGGGCGGGGGGAGACGGCCTGTGGCGTCACACACACTAACCACCCTCCACACACACTAACACACCCCTTGATATTGGAGACGGGGGGGGGGGGAAGAGAGAGAGAGAGAGAGAGAGAGAGGGGGGGGAGGGACAGTTGGGGGGGGGGGGGAGAGAAGCCAGGGGAGGGGAGGGGAAAGGAGCGGGGAGGGAGAAGAGATGGGGAGGAGAAAATGGGGGGAGAGGACGAGAGGGAGAGAGAGGGGGGGGGAGCGAGAGAGAGAGGCCCCGGGAGAGTGGGCGAAAAGGCAGAGGCACAGAGAGATGGCGCGCAGTGTCACAGGGCAGGGCTGGTTCCCGAACGCAATACTTCCTCACTCCAGCTCCAGGATCTGCTTCAGCCCAGGTCCAATCTGCAGCAGCAACCTCCCCACCATGCGCCAACCCTGAGGACCCCAAGCGAGGGGGGGAGTGACCGACCAGCCAGTGACCAAAGGACTGCGAGTTCGGCAGCTTCAGTGCAGGGCCAGAGTTGCTCGTTCTTTCTGCGTCTTTTGACTAACGAGGGGGGGGGGGGGGGCGGAGAGGGGTGTAACGAGAAAGACGGCAGCAAGCAAACCCATTGTGACATCATCAGCGAAAGAGTGTCGTTTTTATTTCAAGGTTTTGTCCCATTTTTGAACATTTTCAGTAATAACTCGAGAAATAAAACATGAAAATTTAAAAAAAGGTGATTTCAGACTCCACGGGAAAAATCTCTACCAGATGAAGATGTGATTATGCACAAAACAAACACATCCAAGATCAGATTGCGGGAAGAGGGGGCGGCCTGCGGCATCACACACGCTAACCAACCCCCCCCCCCACCACACACACAAACCACCTCCACACACACTAACCACCCCCATTGATATTATATTAATATTATTCATTCACTCCTTTTACCCCATCCCCGCCCTATCCACTCACGCATAGCCCCCAACCTGCAGGCATGGCTAGAGAGGGACACAGAGGCACAGAGAGGGACATAGAGGCACAGAGAGGGACACAGAGATCCAACAAGATCCACGGTGGCAAGCCAAAACTATTTGATGAGCACCTGGTGAATATTGTACAGACAAATACACACACTTGTGCACCATTAAAATTGATTTTCTTGTGTGGAGCAACCTTACATCTTCCCATGCCAAATCAGATACAATCATTTCCACTAAGGTTTCCCAAAATATTTCGGGCTTTCTGATGATTCATTCAGGTGACACTCTGAAGGCTATATTACATACCTTGCGTACAATAGTGAGGCGTGGGTGAAGATTGGCAAGTCCACCTGGTGGGAGAGTGGAACACCCTGTAGTAAATTGCAAAAATGCTTTCCTTTCATCAGATGACATCCCACAGAGCACCCTCACAAATCGGATAAATCCCGGACTGAGGGAAAAAAATAAAGAGCTTTTGAGTAAATGTCACTGAAGTTGGTTCATTTACGATAACACTTACACTCAGTCCGCCTTGGTCTACGCGATCTCCCAATTGCCAAACATTTCCAACTCCCCTTCCCATACGGACCTTTCTGTCCTGGACCTCCTCCACTGTCAGAGTGAGGTCATATGCAAATTGGAGGAACAATGGCTTTGGCAGCTTACAACCCAGCAGTATGAACATTGAATTCCCTAATTTCATGTAACTCCCTCCCCTCTCTCCTTCATCCTACCAGTTCCATTGTTTGCATCCTTGTATCCCTCTTGTTTTTACACCTTCCCCAGCCAACGATGGGTCATTATGGGCTCCTCTAGTAAAGACCTGATTTGTTCTGGCCATTTCTCGCCTCCAGTTTGTTTTCCCTCAATACCCCTCCCCCTCCCTCACCACCACTACCATCCCCACTTCTTTCAGTCTGAAGAAAGGTACCGACCCGAAACTTCACCAATTATTTTTCTACAAAGATGTTGCTTGACCCGCCAAGTTACTCCAGCATTTTGTGTCTATTTTCTGGTTCATGTGCAACATATTTATAGATTGTAATATTATGTAAATAACAATATTTAAAACTATAGAATGCTGCAACCTTAAAAATAAGAAATTAAACTATTATTAACCAAGTGAACAACATTTTGTAAAACAGTCTTCAAGATATCTTGGAATCATAAACATGCTGTTGAAAATGGGAGTCCATTTTAGATTCATGCTATCCAATGGAGGCACTGTAGGAATTTTCAAGGGAGGAAATATTTATGGATTATTTTCCAAAGCAGTCTCAGATTCCTCATGCATTGAGAGCAGCAAGAACAGAATTCTCAAATATATTACTTTTCAATTCCCACATATGATTCCTTGCAGAACATGCAAAGTTTCAGGGAAGAAAGGGAAATATTTGACTTTGCTTCACAGGTCACATTGTTTAACCAATCATGACACTTATCTAAAATTTCCTTCCCGTTCATCTTGTATGTTTAGCTACAGCCCTTGAACGTATATTCCACAGAAAATCCCACAAGTTAGGGTCATCGGCTGTACTGCCAACAGATAGCTCATACTTCCAAATGAAACTATCCATTTCACAATTAATTTTACCACTTTCGTTATCAGAAATGGCATGCAAATGTTAATGGAATTTTCTCGTCAAAATGCATCCATTTGCTTCAACTATTCTGATGATGGGTCAGCATCTTCCAATTTTTTATTTCGTAAGTCATTTTATACTGACAGCAGAGACAGAAGAGACAGAAGATAAAGAGACAAATGCTGGCAACATGAGCAAAACGCCGTACTGAAGGAACTCAGGTGGTCAGGCCTTATTATGATTCTATGTCTTAAGCCAAATCTATAGTTTTCTTGGAAACAACAAATTGCAATGACTAGTAAGTAACATGCCTATTAAGAACAAATCAATTTTGGACATTAATACTTTTTGAAAAATCAATCACAATTGGCATTGTCTGATTTTAAGTTCCCTATTAATCTTCAAAACGTTTCCTAACCAAAGGGTTACTCCCAAAGTGCAAACAGTGAAAGGGTAACAGTGACTATTTTGCACACATGGGAAACAAACAAGGGTGATTAAGTGGTAAAGAGTTAAAGAAGGAACTGCAGATGCTGGAAAATTGAAGGTGCACAAAAAGCTGGAGAAACTCAGCGGGTGCAGCAGCATCTAAGGAGCGAAGGAGATAGGCAACGTTTCGGGCCGAAACTCTTCTTCAGATTTTTGTGTACCTGGTGATTAAGTGGCATCATTCCCGGTACTTGGTTAGCTCATTATATTTTAGCATTAATAGCATACTCATTCAACGGAAGGGTTAGATCCTTTAAATATGTAATCGTCTATTGATTGTCCCATGAGTCATAGTGTCATGGGACTGTAAAGAATAGAATTAGACTGGTTGTCGGAAGGCTTGATCTTTTGTGCATTTCATCAGTACCTGGAACATTTGCACAAGGTAGAGATTTGCTGTAAATCTTCAAAAGGGAACTAAATAAGACCACCGCCAAAAATTACAATGTAAACTGTACTTTAATAAATCTATTTGAAGACCACTGGTCTCCTGAAACCTGTTTTAGTTACCTTCAATGATAGACAAAGTATTTCCTTTATCTTTTCTCTTCATAGCCTCTCCTATTGGTGATTGGGGGAACAACAGATCATGGTGCTCAACAAACTTCATGGAGGTGTGGATAGATGATGTTTTAGGTGCAGACCCGTCTTGAGACTTATTGAGGTGGGGTGCGGGGAGTAGGCTGGAAGAGTGGAGGGGCAAGACAAAGTCTGGCCTCGTATGCCCCTCCTCTTTTTCCACCTATTCACCAGGATTTGTCTTGGCCCTCATCTCTTCCAGCATTCTCTGCCCCCACCTCAAAACCATATTCAGTCTGAAGAAGGGTCCTGACCGAAAAGGTCACCTGTCCATATTCTATAGAGATTCTGCTTGACCACCAACTTACTCCAGCACTTTGGCTTTATCTATAAACCAGCATCTCCTTATATCTAAACTTCATTATAGAGTCAATAAACCAACTGATCCAACCTATTTTAAGATAGTGCCGTTCAAAGATTGGGTATTCATTCACAAAAAAATGAAAATATCCAAGTCACCCAAAATTACCCTTCAGAACAGGTTACTCTTTACCTCCCATCACATTTACTCAGTACAAATAAATCATACTTCTCACAATAATTAAAAGTTAATGGTGCTAAAATGAAAAGATCCAGTGATTGTTAATTATTATTTGTGAACAAAACTGTTTATAAATACCTATCACGGGTGTAGCCCAACTTCGGTTCAGTATAGTTAATGATGTCCTCTGCAGCCCAAGATGGTGACTGGTTTCCACAAAGAATCATTTGAACTTCTTCATGGCTGAAAGAACTCAGCTTTTCCATAGGAAAGACACGGTTGAACCCATCTGGATAGGAAGAACAATTCTCAGTCATAGTCAGAGCGTGGAAACAGGCTCTTTGCCCCAACTTACCCAGGCCAACCAACATACCCATCTACACTAAGTCTCACCTGCCCGCGTTCAGCTCATATCCCTCCAAATCTATCCTATCCATGTACCTGTCTAAATGTTTATTAAACGTTGCATCAAATGTTTATATTTTCAAATTCCATCCTTTAATTTATACTGCTCATTTATCTTTGACAAAGTTTTTGTTAAAAAGAGCTTTGCTTAGAGTTGACAAGACACTGCATCAAAATACTTATCACCATTCATTTATTAAAATGTAAACACTTGAGTTTCTATTGTCCTCCAAAGTTCTGCCTTTACATAAAACTACATACAGCTTGCGTAACATTCAGAGAGCATGTTCTTTGCCACTTCTCTCAGTATTATTAACTACATTACAGAAGTTCACTGCATCTAGCAAAATGATAGTTTCTCTCGAGTATCAGAATGTTCACAGTCCAACGTTACAACCATCTTTCCTTGGAATGCAACACGACCCAGCCAGATCATTTCCCCAAAGTAGCACACTTTACAGCTTGGATCACAAAAGAATCAAGAGCAGGAATTCTAACAAACCTACTGCATGGATTCCTTCTTTTCAGTCTTGTAGCATTAATTCAAAGGACGACAGTCGCCCAGCTGAGGTTAACTAACAGTGCAGAAGACAATCCTCATATCTTAGTACTATGTGGGGTAGTACATATCGGGGAAGTCGAAGTGTTCAATTATTCCAATTAGAAAATTATATTGAAATAGACTGATCAAATTGGACAACCAACTGGGCATTTTCATAGCAAGTAAGAAAAGGAAACTATTACAGCTAAATTACATAACGATATTATACAAGATATTGCTGATGAAGTGTGTGTGTTCACAGCGCACTCTGGTTATTAATGTGAAAACGTGCCAGCAAGTCTGGGGTATTAACAAAGATACCATCAGCTGCAAATGTCCAGAATTTGAATAAATTAAACAAAACTTTTTATCCACAAAGGCAGTCTTCCCACATTGCATTTACTACACTTCTGTCAGCTAACAGGTAGGAAATTATGGCCGATACATACTTAGAACGTTAAGCAGAGCATGTGCAAGATATCTTGCTCCAGAGCAAAATCAGGGCCATTAAATTTACAAAGAAAATAAGATACCTCTGAAAGCATCCATCTGTTTTTGTATTCCGGTATGCATGCAGAAGTCAAACATCAATTCAACATACTCTTCAGCATTGTCTATCGTTACCATCTAAAACAAAAAAATCATTTGATGAACTTGAAGTAATTGCAAAAATTAGACAAACAATAAGATTTAATTCTTACCACTTTGATAAACAGCATAAATCAGTGAAGAATCAAAGGGGTGCTGATACAAAAGGGAGTTAGGGGATGTAAAGACCACGGTAGTAAATAAAATATTTTCTGAAAATCTTACCACTCACCTCATCATCCCCATTAGGTTTTAGATCAACAGATGTAAATCCATGCACTTTGGATGAAGGACAAAACTGGAAGTTCAGCCTGCAAGGTTTAAAATATATATTTAGGGCAGCAATTAAAAACAGATTGTCAATTACCTTGTCTCGAAAGGGCAACTGCTAGAAATATTTACAATATGCTCAGAATCACTGATATCCTTGTGATTTTTCTCAAACATTTGCTTATGGCTGATCTATATTACTGAGTAGATGCAGCCATTGGCAAAGGCAATCAAAGCAATTTTCTGGTATGATTCAACCAACAGGAGCTCATTTTGGTACCAGTCAACAGACCTAACTTTTCAGAAGAGTGAATTATGGTCATAAAGGATCATTACCCCACCAGACATAACTTATGGGGGATAAAAAGACACAATGCTCGAGTAACTCAACGAGTCAGGCAGCATTTCTTGGAGGTTGTGGATAGGTGACGTTTCAGTTCAGAACTCTTACGGAGTCTGAAGAAGGCCCTCGCCCAAAAAAAAAATCACATTTTCATGTTCTCCAGTGATGCTGCCTGGCATGTCTGTGGGATGTGGGAGGAAACCCACACACAGTCACAGAAAGAATGTGTAAACTTCAACATAGCACCCAAAGATAGATACGAACACTGGTGTCTGGAGCTCTGTTCTGGCAGCACTAACTGCTGTGTCACTTCCCACAAATGAAATCCTCAGGAATCCGAGAGGTTCCCCTACTTCCCGCATCCTGCTGGGTGAGCATACTTTTACCTTCATTGCCATCCCAACTGCATTAAGACCATGGACGAGTTACACCAAAACAAACAATTTTATCACTTGACCATCATCGTTTACAAAATAATCATGTGAAACAAAAAGTGTACAGCTAATAACCTCACGGTTATAATATGATAACAAAATCCATACCCTAAATCCTCTATACCAAGCGGTGGTCCTGATCCCGATCGATTCTTCAGTGTAAGCTCCTGGAGCTGTGTGTTTTTCTCATCTTCTGAAAGCGCCCTGTTACTAAGTATTTGTCGTCTTTTCACAGAAAGCTCTTTTATTTCCTTCAAGAACCGAGCTCTATGTGGATTGACTAATTCAAAATCGTCCCAGGTTAAGATTCCATGGAACCATCCAGGAGGCTTGGGTTTGGGGGGATCAAGAATAAATTCTGATTTGGAGTCCTCATCAAAGCTTCCAACAGATATAGAATCGTGACCCTCCTCCGTTGAAGCTTCCGATTGGCTTTCAGTATAACGCAATTCACCATCTACCCGGGTACCATATTCATGTAACAGTTTACTCATATTGCTTTTGATATCTCCCATACACATGAGTTTAAAGAAAGGCTTAGAAATCGGAATGTCCACTAATCTGTTGTCCTGAACACATTTGGCTAAGAAAATTCCAAGGAAATGGAAAAGTTTGGTTATTCTGTCCATTTCTTCACTATCCTGTGGGAATGCTGCTGAAAAAAGACCACAGGATCGCTGTACATAGTATCCTGGCGGCTTAAGTCCTCCTCCCAAATCGACCTATTTCAAATAGACAACAGACAATAGACAATAGGTGCAGGAGTAGGCCATTTGGCCCTTCAAAAATAAGAAAAGTTACATGTAAAACAAAGTTAGATAAAACTTTTACTTTTAACTCTTTGCAACATAAAGTTGGTTATAGAGTATTGTGTTCAGTTCTGGGCACCATGTTATAGATAAGATGTTGTTCAGCTGGAAAGGGTGCAGAGAAGATTTATAAGGATGTTGCCAGGACTCAAGGGCCTGAGCTATAGGGAGAGGTTGAGCAGGCTAGGACTTTATTCCTTGGAGCACAGGAGCATGAGGGGTGATCTTATAGAGGTGTACAAAATCATAAGGGGAATAGATCAGTTAGACGCACAGAATATCTTGCCCAGAACAGGGGAATTGAGAACCAAAGGTTTAAGATGAGGGGGGAAGATTAAAGAGGAACCTGAGGTATTTTATACAAAGGGTGGTGGGTGTATGGAACACGTTGCTAGAGGAGATAGTTGCCGCAAGTACTATCACAAAGTTTAAGAAACATTTAGACAGGTACGTGGATAGGATAGGTTTAGAAGGATATGGGCCAAATACAGGCAGGTGGGACGAAGCAGATGAGACATGGTAGTCGGTGTGGGCAAGGTAGACTAAAGTGCCCTTTCTCCATGCTGAATAAACCTATGATAAAAATCATCACTGCTGCATAGCCAAGTATTTTTCTATTTAAAATTAATTACCTGTCGTGACTCGTCATCGGGAAAATCATCATCGCACAGCCAAATTCCAAGTTCTTTCTTTTGAAATTCTGCCGCTACAAGTGCATAAAACTCTAAAGTGGGACCAAGACCAGTCCCTTCTTCACCTAAAAATTCAACCTAAAAACACCAGTAACAGATAGATCAGTGGAAAAATATCAGACTGACAACATGTAGAGAAGTCGTTAATATTAATCAGAAATAGTAAATATACCAAGATACACAGGACAAAACATTTTTTTTAAACGTTTTATTTAATTACAAGCAGTTTCTGCTAAATCTCTTCTGAAAAAAATCTGGAAGGCGATAACAGTACACATGCACGAGCAGGGAGGCCAAAACCGGCCGAGGTCTGCAAAGTCAGCAAAACCACAAATTGTGGTTGTTTTAGAGCGTGAAAGACTAAATCTTTTAGGTTACATACAATTTGATTAGTTTACTGTCATATGCACAAGGTTGTAATGAAATTCCTTCTTTACATGAAGCCCCCAGAGTAAACAGTATACCTACAATAATGATAAATACAAGTACAAATCAGCAGAATGGTAGAAGACTACCATTGCAACCCAAAGCAATGCAAAAAATACTGAAGTACAATAACAGAATAACCAAATGAGGAATATTAAGAGTAAAAGTGCATGGTAGCACCTCTGAGAAGGGAGTGTGAAGGAAGCGGCTGGTTCCAGATTCTCACTGCAGTGAGGAAGCCACAGTTAAGTCAGGGCATCAGTTTCCAAGCTCCTCCACCTTCTCCCAGAAGATGGGAGAGAGAAAATCGAATTCCCAACGTAGCAGGAATCCTTGATACTTCCAGCCACCTTGATGCACGCACAACACAGATGGATTGAATGGAAGGAAATGGCGAGCTTGTGATGAACTGAGCTGTGTTCACCATTCTCTGCAAGTTTGTACGGTTAAGAGCAGAGTACTTGCTATATCGACCGGGCTGAGATGCATCTGTCAGAATACTTTCTCTAGCACACCTATAGAGGAGGTTCAAGAGAATCCTCATAGACATGCCAAATATTTTCAAATGCCTAAGGAAATAAATATATTGATTCACTTTTTTGATCACTGCATTAGTGTGAAGGGCCCACGTTAGGTGTAGTGGCCATTTGGTTTATTTTGTGTGTCATTAATTATGGCATGTGTCTTTAAATTTTAGACTGCCCGTTATTATGTGGGTGGGATTTGTACGTATTCTAGGGCCTGTTTGGAGCTAAGTTTCTTGCGCTGAAGCTTAGTTTTTAGTTTAGTTTTGGACTTACATGAGGAAGGCATACCCTTCGACCATGTGAAGTGAAACAGAGACACGAGGAGTTTTCTAACGTTTAAAGCGATATGCTGGAGTTTGATGACGATTATAGTGTACGTCGAAAGAAGTCAGATGTATACCTTATTGTTTTTCTTCAACAATAAAGAATCTATTAATCAAAAGACTGTGTTATGAAAATTTATCTGTGAAGAAGCTCTGAAGGTCTCACCGAGCGATCACATGTGTATTACGACATTCTTCTTAATCATGTAGTCTACTTTAGTGGCTAGAGGGAGTAATCTCTTGAACGATATAAAAATCTGCCGCTACATTAGGTTCCCGTAATAGGAACTTGAAGTTGTTGACCATCTCTATAACAGCTCCAATGATGAGTACAGATATTTTGTTCCCTCCTGTTTGAGCTAAAATGCTATCCTGACACAAGGTTCTCAATCTCTTTCCAATACTTCATCGAATTGCTGTGTTACTCCAGCCTACATCAAGTGATATCATAGGCAAAGATTGAGATTAGTTTGGCGATACAGCGTGGAAACAGGCCCTTAGAGACACCGAGGCCACGATGACCAGCGATCACCTCATACACTAGTTCCATCCTACATGCTGGGGACAATGTACAGAAGCCCTAGAAACCTGCATTTCTTTGGAATGTGGCAGGAAACAGGTGCACCCAGAAAAAAACCTATGTGGTCACAGGTGGAACGGACAAACTCCATAGGCAGCACCCGTGGTCAGGATCGAATCTAGGTCTCTGACACTGTAAGGCAGCAACTCTACGTGCCTCGTCACTGTGCTGTCGTCGAGTTGACGTTGTAGTTGGCCACAGTCTAAATTGTTCACATTTGGCAAATTCAAGAATTGCATATCTGCTCATTTAAAAATTTCTCTTGAATGTGATAATCCAGATATTATTCCAACTGAAATTATAACCATGTTTTTTTTCCATCACTTACCTCCAGAACAGATTTCCTGTCAGCATGAATTTGCATGACATTCTCTGCCCATTCCATTAATGTGTCACCTCGAGGAACCTTAACCCGCTCATGTTTTAATCTTCCAACTCTAAACTCTCCGGGGTCATCACGTCTCACTGCAGTGGTTGTCCGGGTTCGTTCCATGGTGGCCTCGCGCCTATTCTGTAGCCAGACTATTGCTCTAAAACAAGTGGGAGTATGGAAATACAGATATCAAGCAAAGGTTGCAAATAGCTATCTTCAGCAAAGCAGAGGTGAGAGTTAAGAGAAACAGAAAAAACAAACAACAGGCTTATGCAGCAACATTTTAAGCATTGTCAACTTTGCTATTGACTAGACTTTAGATACAGCCGACCAAATCTGCGGTCACCTCGTGCACTAGCACTATCCTAAACCCTAAGGACAATTTACAATTATTTTTTATCAAAGCCAATTAACCTACAATCCTGTACGTCTTTGGATTGTGGGAGGAAAACGGAGTACCCGGAGAAAAACCATGTAGTCACAGGGAGAACGTACAAACTCAGTACAGACAGCACCCGTAGTCTGGATCGAAAATTATACCTTGATGCACCAAATGCTGTGCATGTGAAGTATAGTTGTCTGGTTTCAAAGGGGATTAAGAATGGGCACTTGCTGGTCAGCTGCTCACACCAGTCTGGCAATGCACTACTAGCCAAAGCCAGAGGTTCCTGGAATAACAAACAGCAGAAGTAGAATAAATGAATAAGCAACTTATGTTTAAATGCCACCCCAAAAAAAAATCAAATCTCATTTCCCTTACAAATAAATTCATATAACAATGCAAAACAATTTTACACTACATAAAGGAAACACAAAGGCTACACCTAGAGACAGTACTAACACGGAAAAGGCTTATAATGCCTTAAAATGATAAAACAAGTTAAAAGAAAAGCAAAAGTCTTACAAATTGTGAAATTATCGTTTCAATATTTGCCAAACAAACTAAACACAAATATTCATCCTTGTATTGCTTCAGTATTAAATAATATTGGGGTGAAAAATGTGCTTGAATTGTACATTTGTATTAATTTAACATTACCTCAATTTGCTGCAAGATTTTTGTGGTAACTTTTTTGCTTGTGAATTCCTCTGCCGAAACATTGAACTCAAGTTGACCATCACCTTCTTTCGGGGAACAAAAACATTGTCAACATTAAAGTTTGCAAAAACATCCCCTATTTTAATGTATTCATCTTTTGTTGTCTAGTGTGAAAAATTAGTCTAACCTTCCTGACTTCTCCACGTAGAGTATGGGTCACTGGCGACAATGTAGAGAATTCGAAGTAATTGTAGAACATCTTCCATACCACAAGCATTCTGCCCGCTTCCAGCCTTTGCTTGTGGCTGTTCCCGTGTTCCACTAAGAATATCGCAACTGTGCAAAGATGATATAGACCCATGGCTTAATCCAGAAGATTTTGTTCCATGCTCACAAAATTCCTGTAAAAATGTCATTTAAACAGAAACACCTATTAGCCCATTAAAATTATCATCTGTATGTATTTCTGTTAAAAATCGCAACCACGTAAAAAGTATATACACGCATATGAAGGTGTAGAAATATTAAAATGTATATATACACATATGAAGGCGTAAAAATAGAATATTTCTACTCTATGAATGCATTTAGGTGCAAACTTACATTAAGCTCATTTCAAGCATTTACTTTTTTAAAGCAAGCATTGTTTTTGCTTATACAGATGCAGACACACATTATCCAGAAGAAACATGTTGCACAGTAATATACCTTGTATGCAGCTATGAGCTGAGAACAATTTCTGTTTTTCCTAATACTTTTATTAGTGCCGGTTAATTTCCAGTGCCGCAGGAAAGCTGAGTCTGCATTCTTCTGCAGGTAGGTTATCAAGTCATTCTTTGGTAATTCATCAGTGCCAAGGTATTGTTCCACATGCTCTACAGACCAGCAGCCCTACAACAGGAAGAACCATAGGTTGGTCTTTCCTGATTGTAAAGTCTTACAGGTTGTACATGCATTACACATATAAAATTTTTATTCATGCTTTTCAGTTTTGTCAGAATTATGTTAGTTAATCAGTTTAAAACAGTAAACACATCTTAGTTTAGTCTGTTATTCTTTGCAGCAAAACAGAATCTACTGACAATAGTGGAACACGAATAGAAACACAACTTACCATCTTTCCACTTTCCACTCTCTCTTTATCAGAATCTTTCATCTCTCTGTACATAATCCTGGAAATAATCACACAATCATTCATCATAGTGTTACAAACTCAATAAGATAGTAAGAGGTTATTTTCACCATTATGTATGTATAAAAGATCTACTCGATCAAATGCCATCTTTCACCATGAACTCGGTATCTCTGCCAACCACAGCTCTTCAAATATACACCTAAGTAACAACTTTAAAACATGAGGGCTTCTGCCTCAATCAATCCCTCAAGAGAGAGCCAGATCCTTACCACACACAGGTTACAATTTATCTATCTCTGATCTTTCTCTCCATTTAAAGCCGTACACACTGGGTTTTGACCCTCCGCCAAGTAAAAAAAGCCCCTTCTTCTTTAAGGGCAGAGCTGCCAAATTTTGTCAGAGCATATCAGTATTCTAGTACCTGAAAATCAGTATTTTGCTGAGGAAATCGGTATTTTTACGCGGTGACATTTTGCTGAATTTTTTTTCCCTTCTACGCACCTTACTTGACAGTGCATTCATTGCCATCTCTTTGTACACTGCTGTTTGAACAGCTGCTTCCTGCTTTAGCACCAATGATGTAGAAGGCATTTTGGAAGCCTCCCTCTCCCTCCCTCCTTCTTCTCTCTCTCTCTCCCCCCCTTTCCCTCCCTTCCTCCCTCTCTCTCTCCTTCTCCCTCCCCATCCTCTCCCTCGCTCCACCCTTCCCTCTCTCCCCCTTGAGCCCACCCACCATTCTGTAAAATCAAGGCCAATCCCACTGCAATCCCATTGGTAACCTTTCACCACTAGGCTTATCCAGAATTCTACCACTGCCTGAAAAATAATCAGAGGCTCAACTACCACTGAGAAAGAGAATTCCAAAGACTCAATGTTATATGAGAATTTTCCTGAACAGTCTGAGACCCATAGCGCATATCTGTAAAGCCCATAGCGCTCCAGCTGGTAGCGCTATTTTTAGAACCCATAGCGCTGTAGCCGACAGGCTCTTCATTTAAATTCCCACGCGATAAACTGACAGCGTTCTGTTTAAACCTGGAGCGGGACAGGCAGCGACTCTGGAGAGAAGGAATGGGTGACGTTTCTGGTCGAGACCCTTCTTCAGACTGAACTGAACTCTGTATTTAAAATTCATATTTAACAACACAAAATCGTACATCCATATTCTATTTGCACTTGGCAGCTCTGTAAGGGCCATCCTTGCAAACAGGTTTTCACAGACATTGATAACTCAGAAAATACAGAAAAACATCCCGCCACAGTATTGCAATGTATGGCATTAAAAGCACATGAGAGCTGACAAGACAGAACAATTATTAACTGTGGAGAGAGGGGGGTAAAACTAGTTTTGTTCATCATATCTATATACTTTTAAAACTCTGTGTGTGTGTCTGTGTGTGTGTGTGTGTGTCTGTGTGCGTGTGTCTGTGTGTGTGTGCGTGCGTGTGTGTGTGTGTGTAATTTTGCCTTTGAAATGTAACTCCTCGAAAGACGCAAAAACGGGGAGATATTTACATATTTTGGTAATGATTTACCTTATGATTTTGGAAATCCACTCCTCTCTAAATTTGGTCAATTATTTCCCCAGATTTTGAATAGAATTGTTCACAAAACACATTTAAAAAAAAGAATTGGCGCTTGCCAGCTGCTGACGTCACAATGCCCACATGCCCATCTATGGAGGCCCACCTGCCTCATGCCCCCCCCCGCCGCTCAAGATTAATGCAGCTGCTGTCAACGCATATGCGTAGTTTTCCACGAGGTACGTTACTCCACGCAACCTCCCGTTTTTCAAAAGGTGCAGAATGAACGAGAAAGTTCTGCAGCAAAGACCCTTCAGCTGCGCTCCGCAATAGGATCTTTGTTCTGCGGATCGCGAGGTCAGGGCGCTCATGTTCTGAAGAAGCTTCTCCTCACTATCGGCGTAACTTGCGAAGCCCCGCCCCTCTCATCCCCCGCCCGCCCGCTCACTCAGCTGCCGGTTTCCACTCCACATCCCCTCCCCCGGGGCTGCGCATCAGTGGATAGGGAGGCTATGGGGTAAAAGGAGCAAATTAATAATACTAATATAATATCAAGGGGGGTAGTTAGTGTGTGGGTGGTTAGTGAGTGTGACGCTGCATGCCGGCCCCCCCCCCCCGCTAGTTGGAGGAACAATGCGCGCGCATGTGTGTGTGCAGCTGCTGTCAATGCGCAGGCGCACTGTTTTCCACGAGTTACTTCACCCCCCCACCCCGTTCTTCAAAAGGCGCAGAAAGAACGAGCAAGTTCTGCAGATCCCGAGGTTACCGGAGGTCACCGGCGCTCACGAGCTTTTGAAGAACTTTCTTCTCGCAGCCTGCGCAGCAAGTGGAGTTACGCCCCTCCCCCTCCCCCACCTCCTGCTGCTAGCCGCTCCTATCCTGCTCCTCCCCCCCCGCTGCTACTCGCTCCGGGTTTCCAGATAGTCGGGCCCTGTACTTTCTCTTTCTCTGCCCGGCGCAGCGAATGAAGTCACGCCCCTCCCCCACTCCTAACCGCTCCTATCCTGCTCCTTTCCCCGCTATCTGCACCGGTTTCCAGTGAGTCGGGCCCTGTACTCTCTCTCTCTTTCCCCCTTTCTCTCTCCCCGGGCTATCTCCGCTTTTCGCAGCCCACTCACTCACCCGGCTACACTCCACTTCTCCCACGGCCTCTTCTCACCCCCTCCTCTGTCTCCACCTCCCGTCCCCCCACTCCCCCCTCCTCACTCTCTCCCGCCTTCCACCCCCCGCCCTCTCCCCTCTCACCCCCCCCCGTGTGTGTGTGTGAGAGTGTGTGACGCCGTAGCCGCCCCCCCGCCCCCCCCCACAACAGGTCCCCCTTGGTCTAGTTAGAATGAATGTATTATGTACATTGGATTTTTTAATATTCATAATATTGTGGGAGCTTGTTAATATACACGATGCCCATAAACCAGGAGTGGTAACTCAGGGTTGGCCTGTACTCCATCCTTCTTGCAATCAGCTCTTTCCTCAACCTCTGCTGTTGCAAAGGAAAGCTTGTATATTCCATCTATCCATTTTTTTAAATATTAAAGAGATGAATATGTTATTTTTATAGTTGACTTAATAACAAAATACAGCACCATATTCATGTCCAACTGAGAAGTTTAGGAAACCTAACACACCAAGCCAAGCTTGCGGAAACCACCATTATTCATTTCACATTCAAACACCACAAAAAGTTATTAGAATTTAATAAGCATAGGGCTACAAAGAGCATCCCAAAGAACCCACTTGCAGGTTTACATAGAGGCCTTGCTTGCATTGACTATACTGCCATCAAACTCTTTTAGAGATCATTTATTGCTTTGTTCTAAAACAATTCTAAAATGGTAGCAAGAATTTTGAATATCAAATGCAAGAGCAAATAACACATTTTAGATAAACTCATAATTAATAATTTTAGGACTTCCAATGAAACAAGTTTGAGAAATAAAACATCATGACACGTTCACTTACGTGTACGTTGGTTCCCAAATGCGCCTAAGTTTATCGGATTTTATATTTCCATTGCAGGAGAGCTGCAAAAGTTTCTGTACATAACAGAAAATGGTTGCTCTGTAGTTTGAGAGCGGCAACTCCACTTCACGAGAGGTTCCCAACCCTGCTACCTTAAGAGTGAGTGCCAATCGTGGCGAAGGAGCACACTCCACTTCCTCCAGAAGCTCAGATCGTGGAGTTCCTATATGTTTAAAAAAAAATCAAAATCAATTCCGTAGGTTTTTGGCGAAAGACACATCCAGAATGATTATGCAAAATCATTACACTGCTTGTTTTGAGAAAAATATTGCAACAAAACCAAATCATCTTTGTCTTTATAGCAATATTTCATGTCTCATTATGTTTAGTTTTGGAGAGACAGCATGGAAACAAGCCCTTTGGCCCACTGAGCCCACGCTGACCATAAATCACCCATTCACACCAGTTCCTAGCCAATCCTCTACAAACTAGAGGCCGATTAACCCGAAAACATGCACATCTCTGAGATGTGGGAGGAAAGCGGAGCACCCGGAGGAAACCCACGCGGTCGCAGGTCGATACCCTTCTTCAGACTGAGAGTCAGGGGAGAGGAACAGAGAGATGAAAAGATACGTAAAACAAATTAATGAAAGATATGCAAAAAGACAGATCAAAGTCAGTCTCAGGGTGAAGAAGGACCTCGATCCGAAACGCCACCCATTCCTCCGTTCCTGAGATGCAGCCTGTCCCGCTGAGTTACTCTAGCAATTGTGTCTATCTTCTTCAAAATAAGTCTCAATTGGTTTGACATGTGGGAGAATGCATCATTAACACAAATGAAAGATCTTCAAATTCCACCAGTTTATTTTTATTTGTTGAATAAATGTACCTGGGGGTGGGATCTCCAGGTCAGTTGTTTGCTGTACATTTGTACGACCAGGGCGTGGATCGAAAGCAGGTACTAAGGCAGAGAACTGCCTTTTTAGAACAAAATCATCATCCCATGTTCTACGACGCCCTCCTTTAGTTTCATATTCCTCTTCTTCCTGCATTCCAAGGATAAAATCAAGGTGATTTTATTCTTAAAAGCACAATAAACTCTAAACTTAATAGAATACAAGACATCAAGCAAAGGCAATAACCAGCATTATGACTTCAATTAGTTGAAAAATATTTTTGGTCTTAATATGAACACACTGCAAGAAATAAAAGACACTCAATTAAAATATAATCTGCAAAACATACCATTACTTCTTCATATTCTTGATCTTCTTGATTGTCATCCTCATTTTCATCATCTTCCTCATCTGGTTCAGGCAAATCCTCATCATCTTCAAGTTCTGCTAGTAAAGTACTAGCTCGGCAGCTGTCCAGAAAATCTATACCACATCATAAAGATCATTGGTTTGAAATAGTCTACAATCAGTCCAAAATTAATCTTATGTAGAAAACAAAATCAATATCCACAATAAATATGAAATATATTCACATAACAATTGCTGAATAATTTAGGTTAAGATTGTGGAGAACTAAATATTTTTAACTTCAAGCTACAAACATGTCAAATTGGTACAGCTTTATGAATCATCTGATTTACTGAGTTATAAAAACTCAATTCTCTCTATACACTGTCAAAGTTGTGAGACTTATGAGATGATGGGTGTGTGAAGGGACACATGGAAAAATAGCATTCATGATGCTATCAAAATGACAAGTAAGACATCCAAATTTGACCAAAAGGAGAAATTGCAGTTTACTTTCACGTTTGACGTATTGTTCAGCCATACCATTCTGACATGAAGAAAGAGTTTAAAGTCTTGGACAGGAGGATGAGGAATTTCAAAGCAGTGTTGGATCAAAGGGGAAGATGCAATTAAAACCATAATGGCCAATGGAGTTTTATCTTAAAAGTATGCTTTGTCAGCTACAAGGATACTGCGGTCAAGGGAGGGTGATCTAGTGGAGTCACCAGGTTTTTTTCCCCCACAGGTGGATCCCCCAAGACAGTGGCTGCATGCAGGGAAGGTGACCAGGTCTGCGTGCTTCATGTGTTGATATATTAGTACTAATGGAACAATCATATCAATGAACACGATTAATGATAGATTATTTAATGATAATGCCTGTACAAATGAAAAGATTGAAAATAAATGTGATTATATACAGATCATGTTCAACAAAATAAACACTGAAATATAACAATCATTCTCTCAATCAGAAAATAACTTACCATATAAAGAAAATTCTGCCTCTTGACCAGTATCACTTTCGCTGGAAGTGGATGTCAGGCTGGTTGTCAAAGTATTACTAAGTGACTGACCAACAGTCAAACCTGTGGTTGCTGTGGCTACATTGTTGCTGCTGGTGACGCTGGAAGTAGACATGGTGACAGTCGATGTGGTACCGGTAGTTGTAAGATTTGGGAAACTCTGGGCACCCATAAGAGGAGATGCTGTAACATTCAGGAAGTTAAAATACTGGATCACTGGCATCTCACAAAAATACAAAATTCCTATCCATGAAAATCAACAGCTATATAAAAACAAATCAGTATTAATAAAACTCTAAGGTACACAAAAATGCTGGAGAAACTCAGCGGGTGCAGCAGCATCTATGGAGCGAAGGAAATACGCAACGTTTCGGGTCGAAGCCCTTCTTCAGACTAATGGGGGATGGGGGGACGCGGGGAGAAGAAAGGAAAAAGGAGGAGGAGCCCGAGGGCTGAGGGAGAGGTGGGAAGGGGAGGAGACAACAAGGGGTAACAGAATTGTGAGAATTCAATGTTCATGCCACCAGGATGCAGACTCCCCAAGCGGAATATGAGGTGCTATTCCTCCAATTTCCGGTGTTGCTCACTCTGACCGTGGAGGAGGCCCAGGACAGAGAGGTCAGATACGGAGTTGGGGGAGTTGAAGTGCTGAGCCACCAGGAGGTCAGGTTGGTTAATGCGGACTGAGCGGAGGTGTTCGGCGAAACGATCGCCAAGCCTACACTTGGTCTCACCGATACAGATCAGCTGACATCTAAAGCAGCGGATGCAATAGATGAGGTTGGAGGAGGTGCAGGTGAACCTTAATAAAACTCTAATATATGTTTGCAAAGTACTGGAAATCAAGATGAAAGTAAATTGTCTGAAGGGTCCCGACCCGAAACATCACCTATTCATGTTCTCCAGAAAAGCTGCTGACTTACTCCAGCTCTATGTGTCCCTTTGTGCTTGAAATTTGTGCCATCTAACAAATCAAGGATCAGCCGATACGTAAAATATAACCAAAACCATAAAATGAGTATTCAGTGCTTTTAACCTAATTATTTACAATTTTACTTACCTCTTGCATCGAGTATTGTTAATACTATTGCTGGATATTAAAAAGTAATCTGATGTAAAAATAAAAGGTGATGTAATTGCAAAGGGAAGCACTGGGAAAGTGAATTACAGCCATTTCTAGTTGCTAGCACGTCTCATTAAAATTATTTTAAAGTGGCTTTTTAAACAGGAATGTTCAAGGAAGAAAGTAGATAACGGGATGATAACTTTCTACAGTACAGAAACAGGACCTCCATCACCAATCACTAAACTCTTGTTTTCACTAATCCTACACTAAATCCCCCTTTACTCTCCCCACATTCCATTATGGCGTTTCCCCTCCTGAAGGTTCTACCATCGATCTATATACACAGGGCTACTTAAAGTGGTTAATAACCCAACCAACAAGCAGCTTTATAGGACTTTGGTGATGCTGCATTTGGAGTATTGTGTGCAATTCTGGTCACCTCATTACTGGAAGGATGTGGAGGATTTGGAAAGGGTGCAAAGAAGGTTTACCAGAATGCTCCCTAGAGTATTAGCTAAAGGGAGAGGTTTGGATTGTTTTCTCTAGAATGCCGAAGGTTGTGGGGAGACAATAAAAGTGTATAAAATTATGAGGGGCATAGATAGGGTAGACAATCAAAACCTCTTTTTCACAGGATGAAAAAAATCAAATACTAGAGGGCATAACTTTAAGGTGAGAGGGGCAAAGATTAAAGGAGATCTGCAGGATTATTTTCTTTAAAACACAGCAGGTGGTGAGTGCCTGGAACACACTACTGGGGGTGGTGGTTGAAGGTGGTTGGAAGTGGCATTTAAAAACTTTTCGATGGTTGTATATATCACTGAAGCTGTGGTGCATTCAATAAATCGCACCACTGTGCTGCCCATGGATTCAGTTAAGAAATCAGTTTCCAAGGTCAGGAGTTCTCAAAACTTAGACTTAAACCGAAACTCTCAATGAGATGATGCCAACAGAAGTTAGGAAGGACGTTGGCATAAAACTGTGGATGAATGAAACAAAATCTCAACTGTGAAAATTCCTCATGGTAGAAAACATTGAAAAATGAGCAGTTTCTCAATGCATTTTTTTGCACCATATTAAATTCTACATCAATGCAAAAATAGAAAAATAAATGACTTACTTGCGGTACTCATTACGTTTCGTCCCAAGGTGTTAGTGTTGTTATCACTGCTACTGCGGCTTAAATTCATGTTGTTGGTGGCATTGGTGCGTGCAATGTTTGCAACCCGCCGTACAAAGGACTCCATAAGGCTGGAGGCTTCCCGCGAGGATAGATTAGGTACACTGGCACTTGAGCTCATGGGCGCTCCAGCAGCCAACAGGGAGCTCACTGAAAGTCTATTGCTGGCTGAAGAGCTCAGAGGCCGTTGCGATGCTGCTTCTTTGTTTGACGACTCGGCTACCAAACTCACATCGGGGGAGCTCACACTAACAATACCCATTGATATTGCTCCCGATTCTCCAGAGTTACGCATCGAAGCCTCGGGCCCAGACTTCCTGTCTGCATTTTCACTCGCTGTGTCTGCAGTCAAGGTGCTGGTACTGGCACTCGATGTCGATCCTACTCCACCCTGGGGCAAAATATCAGAAGCAGAAAGGACAACAATGGGTTCATGACTGTCTGTACCAGTCGCTGTAGTCTGTTCCAATACGCTTTCAGATCTGCGATCCATTTTAGATGAACTCAAGCTTATATCGCTGCTACTAGCCACGCTACACACAGAACTGCTGCTTCCTTTTCGACTGGAGGAGCCCGGTGCAGTGGCCACCATCTTGTCTGGGCAGTTGTTTTTCACCAAGCTGCTCCATGCCTGCGCGGTGCCTGAAACAGTGGATGAAACAGGTTTGGGTGATGGCGCTGAATCAGGGTCGTACCCTGGTGCAAGCTTGAGGTCAAACTTTCCTTCTGCGCCCATACGGTAAGAGTTAGAGCCACCAGCATCCCAGGTGACATCAATCCAGCCTGGAAAGGGACAGGAGTTTATCAGACCCAGCAGAAAGCAGACAGCAGCAATATGGACAGCAGCTTCATCCAGTGGGACCAGACTATTACATACATAGAGAGCAGTTTACCATTACTTCATTTGAAATAGCCACATAATTTTAAGTAGAATAACTATGTTTAATAGTAAACCACACTTACTCTCCAATGTATGAAGTTGAGATAAATTACATGAAGATTTCTTGCCAAGGGCACATCATTATATTCAACAAGTGGCCTCATTAAGCACAAAATGTTCTGTGCATTTTATGCAACTATGATTTACAGTTTATCAGATTACAGATGTCACTGCAGTTTAATGTACATATTGGAATTTATAATAAAACTGCAGTCTGGTCCCAGTGATGTAACATGAGAAGGAAAATTGAGGAACAGAGAGATAAAGAAATGTTTTGCAAATGCCAAGCCAAAAGCAACATAGAAAAGTGTAGTACCCGGCAGAAAATCTAACTTTATGCATACAATGAATCTTGATGCACCGTTAAACAGTTACACTGTTGAATTATATATTAGAGTTAGAATTATAACTTAGACTTAGAATTATAACTTAAAGAACTTGTTATGTTCTGAGACAATAATTTAATGCACATCCAAATGGTAGCATCGCACCTGGTAACTAGCACACATCTGTTAGTTTCAACTCAACAAGTACAAATTAAAACTGTTTTCTGTTGGCTATGGAATAGGTTTAAGTAGCCTTCAATCCGTTTCTATTGGACATCAGGCTGAAACACTGAACTCAACCTAATTCAGTAGCATTTAGCATTCCTTTGAGATAGATTGCAGAATGGCTTATTTGGCCTGGGGCCAAAGTACAATGCTGGGAAAGAACTGAGGCATCTTCATACTGTACCTGAACTGTGTGTGTTCTTGTGTTTGATGCTTACATGCTAAAAGCATGCACATGGAGATGTTCTGCTCCCTGGTATCAACATGTTTTACATTCGGAATCACAGAAATGCAAGCAGAGACCAACCTAATCGCCTTTCTCATATCACTTGCTGTGTTAGCCCGAATAATTATGTACATGCGGGATTTTCCAAACAATTCCATGGAAAAATCTCAATTCACGTCTTTGTTGTTAATTTTGAAGATACACCTTTACCATTTAGCCAAAAAATTCAATGAAGTTGGTCAATCATTACCCATCTGATAGGTTTATCCTGACTGACATAAATAGCCCGTTTTCATGTTGGCCAAGAACCCGAACTCTGGCCAAGAACCCCAACTGTCTGAAAAGACGAGACATTTCTGACAAAACCTTTTCCACAATGACAACACAAGCAAATTGAAATTATAACTGGTGTCTCTGAAACTTAAACACTCCTTGAAAACGTGGTCGTATTCCAGTTATGGTATCTGCACGTCTTCCTCATTGCTCCTGCAATTCACCCCACCTTATTAACCAAAATGGAAACTTTATCATCCTAAATATTTTCTCTCCCTCAGCAACAAATTCAATTACCCAAAACCAGCCTATTAATTTCAAAAAGTCACTAAGCTGAACAAAACAGATCTATGACACTGGAAATCTTGGCATCAAATGACAACCCCCCAAAAAATGCAGTCAGAAAGCCTCTATTAAATAAACTAGGCCAAATGGGCATAAACTTAGTTTTGATAATGCTTTTCAACAAACCAGCTGACAGGGTCTGTATAAAGTGGAGAATGAAGAGTAATAACTTAATGCATAGGAAGGAACTGCAGTTACTGGTTTATACTGGAGAAAGATACAAAATGCTGGAGTAACTCAGAGGGTCGTCACCTATTCCTTTTGTACAGAAATAATGCCTGACCTGCTCAGTTACACCAGCACTGTGTGTTTATCTTGAGTAATAACCTAATACCAGTAGGCTAAAAGAAATGAACTCTAGACATTAAAAAAAAACTGTAAAACAGAAAATATTGGACATATTCTGCAGGTAATGTAGGATCTGTGGAGAGGGACATTTCAATTCAAAATTAATTGACCATCAAATGAAATGCTACATAACCTGCCCATAATAACCACAATTTCTGTTCTGGTTTCTTGATGTTAATGATTCCCCAACACAGATAATTTGATTTCAGCAGGCTTGTATTGTGATTTGAGGCATACATTAATTAAAGTTGCATCTAAATATTTAAAGTTTGTATTCAATTAATCGATCAAAATGAAATCAGTCAAAAAAGCAAGCAGCACAATTTTTCTTCGATATAATGCATGACATTTATGACACTTTTCATGTATATCGCAAATGTTATAATTGCATATTAATAAAGCTATTAATAATTCAGGTGGGAATGAATATTGCAACAAGTAATATCAATTTAATTACAAAAGAGCAAGATCATGAAATCTCGTGTTAGAGTAGATACAAGTCAGACCAAGAGCACTGGATTTACATTTTACATCAACCTGTTCTTGCTTTATTCAAACAACAATAACTCCAAAAATGGTGAAGCCATGTTTTTAATTAGCATTCGCTGTACACGAATTAGCACTCCTTTTTAACACCACATTCAGTGCTGCAAGGGTAGAAATAAATCTTACTAGTTTACCATTATGCAGTTCTCCTGTGATAGTGCCCTCGCCTGGTGGATTGCCATCCTGATCTCTCCATTTCCAATCAATGCCTCTCACTACACGTGCTCCTGGGACCATATACTTCAGAACCTGGGAACGCACTAGGCGCCTCTGCCTCCTTAGGTTGGCTTCCGCTTCCTTAGCTGCTTTACCTAATATGAAAACAAACTTAAAATTGCAGTACTCCTCCTTTGGAGATGGAGATACAGAGAAAGAGATACAGAGAGTAAGAGATACAGAGAGATAGAGATACAGAGAGATAGAGAGACAGAGAGACAGAGAGACAGAGAGACAGAGAGACAGCAAGAGAGCGTGAGAGCGCGGGAGAGGGGGAGAGCGAGAGATATACAGTGAAATACAGAGAGAGAGAGATAAAGAGGGAGACACAGAGAGCGAGACAGAGAGACCGAGAGAGAGAGAGACCGAGAGAGAGAGACAGAGAGAGAGAGACAGAGAGAGAGACAGAGAGAGAGACAGGGAGAGACAGGGAGAGACAGGGAGAGACAGGGAGAGACAGGGAGAGACAGGGAGAGACAGGGAGAGACAGGGAGAGACAGGGAGAGACAGGGAGAGACAGGGAGAGACAGGGAGAGACAGGGAGAGACAGGGAGAGACAGAGAGAGACAGAGAGAGACAGAGAGAGACAGAGAGAGACAGAGAGAGACAGAGAGAGACAGAGAGAGACAGAGAGAGACAGAGAGAGAGAGACAGAGAGAGACAGAGAGAGAGAGAGAGAGAGACAGAGAGAGAGAGAGACACAAAGAGAGAAAGACAGAGACATAGAGAGAGACAGAGACAGAGAGACAGAGACAGAGAGACAGAGAGAGAGAGAGAGAGAGAGAGAGAGAGAGAGAGATACAGAGAGAGATACAGAGAGAGAAAGACAGAGAGAGAGACAGAGAGACAGAGATGGAGAGAGAGAGAGACAGAGAGAGACAGACAGACAGAGATACAGAGAGCGAATCATAGTCATAGAGTCATATAGCGTGGAAACAGGCCCTTTGGCCCAACTTGCCCACACCAACCAATATGCCCCATCTACACTAGCCCCACCAGCCTGTGTTTGGCACATATCCCTCTAAACCTATTTTATCCATGTACCTGTCCAAATGTTTTTTAATTGTTGTACCTGCCTCCTCTGACGGCTCATTCCATAAACCTAACACCCTTTGTGTAAAAAGGTTAGAGAAATAAAGAGAGAGAGAGAGAGAGCGTGAGAAATATGGACAGAGAGAGAGAGAGAGATATACAGGCAGAGAAAGGAGAGAGACAAAGAAGGGGAGAGAGAATTCAATTAATAATACATTTTCTCTAAATTATATACAGCATTTGGATTATGATCAATTCAAAGACATTGAGTTATGATTTTAAAAATATATATAATTGTCTATTAATCTTTATGATTCAGTCCCAGTTTTGATTAAGTGAATTAGAGGAGAAAATGAGTGGAAATACCAGTGTTAATTCAGCAAATTTAAACCAGTATCTAAAACCATTATTATTATTATTTTTTTATTACTTTCTTACCAAGTTGGTCTTCACACACACCGGACACTGTCCCGTATAATTCAAAACCAGACAGGGAAAGGTAATGGGTCTGTCCACTAGCATTTTTACCCATCTGCTTGATGCGAATATGTCGCCACCCTTGTTTCTCATCCTTTGGAAGATCTAGCGGCCACGTTGCTGTAGATCTAAAGAATAATTTTAAGTGTGCATTCAAACTTATTCAACCAGCCAAAATTCTTTAGCGACAACTCTTTACAAATAATCTTTCAATCACATTTTGAATCTAAATGTCCACCACAAATTCACATCAGTCATCCAAGCAGTGCTTCCACACCTCAAAAAAAAATTCCCTTCGATAGACTCCAAAATTTCCTGGAATTTAATGGTATTTCCTGAAATTCCCCGACTGCGCATGTGTGACTGCATGGCCCACTGCGCACGCATGCGTGGGGAGACGGCGTCATTTTGTGTCCCTACCACGCCACGGCCGTCATTTTCAATTGTGACGAAGTTGACGGGCCTCCCCCCAACTGCACAGGTCGGATGGTCGTAAATAAACTTTTATTTCCCCCAAATCATCCTGGATTGGACCCCTTCGCGGGCCGGATGCGGAAATTTCCGGAAATTATTTAATTTCCCTAAAATTACCCGAAGACAACCTAGAATTCCTGAATTTCGGGTAATTTCCTTCAAAGTGGAAACACTGCATCCAAGTGGCAAAAATAAATTCAGGGACTTTCTCTCCCTACCACTTGTCCTTCACTTTGTTTTCTCCCCACTCTTCCAGGCCTCACACCCCACTCCTCCAGCCTTCTTCCCCCCCCCCCCCCCCACCCCCTCCCCACTACAGCTTCTCAATTAAGGGAATTATAACATACGTTTTTTAATTATAATACAGAAACTTGAGAAAATAGATGTACTTTGATTTCATGCTGGAAATCAATGGGGACAGATTGCTATTAGAAAATGTCAGTCTCCAGCTTGTTGAGATCACAAACAAATTACATTGTATTGTAAACGGTAGTAAGCTAGGGATATTAAGAAAATCATAAACTACCAGTAAGTCAGTTTGCAAAAAAAAAAAATCAAGTTGCAGGAATAAAAAACTTGAGAATTGTGCTATGGTTATAAAGCACAAATGGAAACAATGGAAGTTAGAGTGGAAGCAATGATTGTGGGTTTTGCAATAAAGGCCCACAAACAGAAGACACTTATTTTAAAAATAAGTTATTTAATACCCAGGAGGGTGGAGAGTAGTGGAGTGCACCAACATAATCAGTGAAGCAAAGTCAAGATTCAACAATAGATAGGTAAAAGTATTTAAAAGAGCAACCGCAGTTCTGGAAAAAGGTCTTGTGAACAGATTAGATGAAAATTAACATATCAGTGTGATGGCAAGAGCAAAGTATGACAGTAGACAATATGTGCAGGAGTAGGCCATTCGGCCCCTCAAGCCAGCACCGCCATCCTTCTACATTCCAGTGTATACAAGCCCAGCCGCTCCATTCTATCAACATATGACAGTCCCGCCATCCCGGGAATTAACCACGTGAACCTATGCTGCACTCCCTCAATAGCAAGAATGTCCTTCCAGAAATTGGGAGACCAAAACTGCACGCAATACTCCAGGTGTGGTCTCACTAGGGCCCTATACAACTGCAGAAGGACCTCTTTGTTCCTAAACTCAACTCCTCTTGTTATGAACGCCAACATACCATTTGTTTTCTTCACTGCCTGCTGTACCTGCATGCTTACTTTCAGTGACTGATGAACAAGGACCCCCAGATCCCATTGTACTTCCCCTTTTCCCAACTTGACTCCATTTAGATAATAATCTGCCTCCCTGTTAATTTGCTAATGTTACTTTCAATCCCTTCATCTAAATCATTAATGTATATTGTTAATGTATATTGTAAATAGTCTGAAGAAGGGTCTCGGCCCAAAACGTCACCTAGTCCTTCGCTCCATAGATGCTGCCTCACCCACTGAGTTTCTCCAGCATTTTTGTTTACCCGTATTCGCTGCGGTCCCAGCACCGAGTCTTGCGGTCCCACCACCAGTCACTGCCTGCCATTCTAAAAGGGACCCGTTAATCCCTGTCCCTTCGTGTTTCCTGTCTGCCAACCAATTTTCTATCCATTGATAGAATGGGTTATTGATAGCGGACGATCAGCCATGATCACAATGAATGGCGGTGCTGGCTCGAAGGGCCGAATGGCCTCCTCCTGCACCTATTTTCTATGTTTCTATGTAAGATTAGTCAAGCATGATTTCCCCTTCGTAAATCCATGCTGACTCGGACCCATCCTGCTACTGCTATCCAAATGTGCCGTTATTTCATGTTTTATAATTGACTCCAGCATCTTCCCCACCACCGATGTCAGGCTAACTGGTCTATAATTCCCTGTTTTCTCTCTCCCACCTTTCTTAAAAAATGGGATAACATTAACTTCCCTCCAATCCACAGGAACTGACCCTGACTCTATAGAACATTGGAAAATGATCACCAATGCGTCTACAATTTCTGGACCCACTTCCTTAAGTATCCTGGGATGCAGACCATCAGGCCCTGGTGATTTATCTGCCTTCAGTCCCATCAGTCTACTCAACACCATTTCCCGTCCAAAGTGAATGTTCTTCAGTTCCTCCATCACCCTAGATCCTCTGGCCACTAGTACATCAGGGAGATTGTGTCCTCCTTAGTGAAGACGGATCCAAAGTACCTGTTCAACTCATCAGCCATTTCCTTGTTACCCATAATAAATTCACCTTTTTCCAGTCTTCAAAGATCCAACTTTGGTCCTAACTAATTTTTTCCTGATTGTAGTCCTGATATATCTTATCAGGACTACAATTAGCATGGAAAACAAATAATATTGAAAGTTGAGATGATTCACTTCTGTAATTCAATTTTAATGTCATTCCTCAAAATTTGTAAATGCAAATGTCACATTGCACATTACTTATATATTGCTATAGGTTACTTGACCCAAATTTTGGTAACTCACCCTGGCTCATTCAAGCTGCAGTCATCCACATGGGTATACAGGGTTGTCCAGTTTTGTCCATCTTTGGATACTTGAAAAACCCAATTCCTCAGAGCAGACCGACCATAACCACGTGCATGTCGCAAAGTGTAGGCTGAAGGTATCACCCAAAGCCCAAGGTCAATGGCAAACCAAGCATTCTTATCATCATTCGTGTGACAATTGAGGGCTGAGCTGTCACGACTTAAAATGTCTTCCAATCGCCCGTATGGCAAATTCCTGCCTTCTGAGGATGTCACAACTACCAAGCCATAAGCTGCAGGATTCACCCACTCGTACGCTGTTCTGAAATGCAATATTGGATATAATAATGAAGAAACAAGGAATGGCAGATGCTGGTTTACAAAAAATGGACACAAAGTGCTGGAGTAACGCAGCACGTCAAGCAGCATCTCTGGAGAACATGGATAGGGGCTTTTCTTCAGACTCAATCAAAACATTACGTCTCCACATTCTCCAGAAATGCTGCCTGATCCGCTGATAACACAAATATGAAGGAAGTCTTAAACTTCGGTAGGTATCAGTTAACTTTAAACCCTGGTGCAAATCTAGTGGAAGACCTCAAGGAGTTCCAAGATGACTCAAATCAGAAATGATTACTGCACACAAGAATATTCACTCGTTCAACTTTGGTACAACCATCATAACTATCCACCAACCTTTAAAAAAAATATATCTACAACTTATCATCAAAATATTTAAATAGTAGTTTTGAATCTTACTTTGCATTTGTCCCAATCCAATATATTATTCCATTTTCATCAAAATTATGTTGGTGTCGGAAAAAGAATGTTTGTCCTTCACGCAATTTACGTACAAATACAAAAGTCGATCTGTCAAAGTCATACCACTGTTTTGCCACCTGAACCAAAAAAATGTTACAATTTGTAACATGCTTAAATATCACTCAATCTTCAATAAATGTATGAAATTTAAAATGTTCATTGTTGGAAATGTTTCATCACATTGTTTACCATTTTAAGAAGATACTGCTCTAAGGATTCGACTGTAGCCAAAGGTTCCATTTTGAGCATTCTTCCAGTTCTATCTATCAAAGATGTTTCCCCAGGAGCTCGTTCTAACCTAAACCTTAGCCTTCTTGTAAGTATCTTGAAAGGAGGAAAAACAGTCTGTAAATAGATTGGTAGAATTTTATCTGAATCTCAGTTATCTACAATAACTTTTAAAATTATATTTAAAGTACAAGATTTATTTTAACAACAATCACCAAGACAAATGTGAGATGGAAGACAATTGGGAAAAGTGCTGAGTGGGGAAATCATTTTTTTTTTAATGGTTACACGCTGCTTTAACTTCTTCATTATGTTTTTATCAAACTACTTTACATTAAGAACGTGTCCTGCAACAGAGGACAGGTTTGCACAGAATAAAGCTAACAAAATAATTTCTCAGTATTACAAATAGAGCTGAACAATGACAGTATATATAAAGTAAAAGTATACAGAGCAATAGATAGCAAATTATTACATCTACCAACTAACTAAATGAACTCATAACCACAGAAAAAGAAAATCAAACCATGAACATCAAACAATGGCCTTCATACCTGCAAATTATATGAGGAACCAGGGGTATCATACAAATGAAGAGGAAGTCTCTCAATTGATTCCAACACTGCTATCAGCTTTCGAACCAGAGCAACAGCTGGACGACTATGAAGAAATACATCTGTTAAAAAGCTGAAAATGTTTAATAAATAAATAAACAAATAAATGCAAGATAACACGACATACCTTTCTTCATCTTCATTTTCACTGAATGCAGTTTTGAAGACATTTATTCGTTCAATTAGTTGGCTACAATCTTGTTTCACGTCCAAGTCCATATTCTACATCACAGGAGAAAATTTAGTTAATACTAGACCAAGGGAGGGGGGTTGTTTGGGCAGGTGGGGGGTGGATGGGATAACTTTATGGCTTTGCAATGTTGGTCCTTCTCTTGCTCAGAGCATATTTCAGGTCTATGTGCATTGAAGTCTCTATGGTTTCTGAGCTGTTGTCAGGAATGTGAAGTTGGAGAATGACCTTGAATAATTTTATCAGCAGCTGGTCTATAAGTGGGATTGAATACCTTTACTACGGTTGAGAGTTGGCCATATTACTTTCAAAGCATATTTGGTCCGCGGTGGGAAGTGGGATGGAGGGAGGAGCGGTGAGGAAGGAGCACCGCGCTGCAGGAGGGAGGGATGGGCGTCGAGGAAAGAGCACGGCACTGTGGGAAGGAGGCAGAGGCTGCTGACCCAAGCGAGGCCGTGGGCGGGCGTGGACCCGAGCGAGGCGGCAGGCTGGCACCGACCCAAGAGAGGCCGCGGGTCGACCTGAGTGAGGCCGCATCTTCAGTGTGGCTGTAGTGGGGCGGCCTGCGACGTCACACCCACACTAACCATCCCCCACACTCACCACCCCCCTTGATATTGGAGAGAGAAGGGGAGGGGGGAAGCAGGTGTCAACCAAAGGACTGTGAGTTTAGCGGAGGGGGGTGACGTCACTCGCAGCGCATGGAAAACAGCACAGGCCGCGTGCAGCAGACCCATTGTGGTGTCATCCGCGAGACCATCTCGTTAATTTTCTAAGTTTTATCGGATTTGTGAACATTTTCATAAATAACTCGAGAAATAAAGCACACATTTTTCAGATGGGCCGATTTCGGACTCCAGGGGGTAAATCTCTACCGGAATATGTAAAAATGTTACCGTTACTGCGTTGTTATTTCGAGAACATGTGACAACACACAAACAAATAAATACACAAATACACACACGCATCCAAGATCAGAGTTTTATAATTATATAATAAGGATATGGATAGATTCCAAACGACACAGGTCAGAAAAGAAACAAGTATTCTTTTGCAAAAATCATACTAACATTATTGAGGACAGTAAGTAGTGCTTGCACCAAACCACTGCTGCACATCTCATAAGGTGAAATTGTGTTTTCATCCTTCAATAGTACAATCAAATTCTCCAGAGCTGTTTTCATCAAATCTCTCCATGTCGCCTCTCCATCCACACCCTGCAACATAAAACAGTACTTTTTTGAAAGAGTAAGCAATGCAACACAACAACTGGAACATCCAATTGTGTAATCTTCACTAAATGAGTACCATTTTGGAAATATCATCTCAAGTATCAATGACTTCCAAGATTTCGATTTTTCACTGAATCAATCTCCCCACAATTATAAAAGATACAGAAAATTCATGTGAAAAACTTACAGATGGAGCTTGAGAGCTGTAATTAACTTCAAAATTTACAGAAGCATCTGATGTTTGTGACAATGGTCACTGGTTGATCGAGTCAGAGAGAGGTGTGTGCATGCATGCACTCTCCTTTATATGTACCCATGTGTGAGGAGTGCAAAAGCCCGCATGCTGCTCCAGCAACTGAATATTGCGGCAGCTTAGTTCACTACATAAGTAGCAACTCTGTAAACGTATTTACTGAAAGAAGCACGAGGCACAGAACACATGGGTGCAATGAAGTTGGCCAAAAGAGAAATATTGCATGCACTTGCTGTGCTGTTGCAGAAGCAGAGCTATACAGCAGAGAGGAGGTAGCCACTACTCACTTACTCTGCAGTCAAGTTCTTGTTGAGTTCTGATCCAACGGTCTCTGACTTGAAACATTGGCTCTGTTTCTCCTCTCACAAATGTGGCCTAACCTGCTGAGCATTTCCAGCACTTTCTGTTTCAGCAGTTAACTATGCCAAGGTAGTAACTTAACGTGGCCTAGCTATACTTTCTAAATGAGCAACAATCCACAGAGCATCACCACCTCTATGGACTTCAGGCACCATAACTTCATTTTAAAATAAAACTTCACAAACACCCTTGCAAGCTTTTGCTTAACTTTTTAAGTTCTCGCACAGTAACCAATCCAGCTGTTGCTACACAACAGTTTACCTCGTTGCAATCAGTGATCAATCCCACATTCATCAAATGCGGTTTCAATCATCTCTGATGTAAATGTCAAGCTTATTGTCCTTTACACACAAGTTTGGTGACATGCAAGTACAATCAAAATACTGTTTGTAGTATGATCACAGTGCATATACTCAGGCAAGACAGAAAAAAAATTAAATGTAAGTTACACAAATTCTACGTGATAGCGAAAGGGAAAAAGAAAAAGACAATGCAAAGCTAATTAGAAAACAAGTCTATGTTGGTGCAGAAGGCAATTAGTAGTGATCCGTTGCCAAGGTAGGATTAAGGTAGTGCAGGTCGATTCAAGAACCTGATAGTTGCAGGTAACTAATCCTGAATGTTGTAGTGCTTCAGAGAAAGGTGTCAATAACATGGATTGGAGATGGAAAAGCCCACATCATTAAATTCAGGTTCCTCAACCTATGACCTCCCACGACACCTCCTTTTGCATGGGACAGATACCATAGCTCCTCAATGTTCCATTTCACAGATACACACGTTGTTTTTTTACACTTACCTGTCTGTGAGCATGAAGCTCCCAAGCAGACTCAAGTTGCGTAGCAATGTTCCGCAGTGTGACCACCACTCCTCGAGGCATACTTTCTACAGCCTTAAAATGATCATCATACAAGTCTCTGGCCATGGTTCGTACCTG
This sequence comes from Raja brachyura, assembly GCA_963514005.1. The sequence continues at coordinate 49,083,199 of OY740789.1, read as the reverse complement.
CAAGTAAAACTATTTTATGTTTTCAGAGAAAGTAATTGTGGTTCCACGCTCTGAATAACTTTATCTCAATTGTTAGTGACTACAACATTTGTTAAGCTACTGTGCTTTGGATACTCATTCTTGTTAGATCTGCTCTAAGTTTACCCATAGAATTGAAGACTTTTTGTAGTGCACTATGACTAGACCTTGCACTTCATTATTTATTTTTTAAACGGGTTCTGCCTCCCAAGTGTAGGACATCTGTTAGATTAGGAGAGAAAATTTGAAATACTTTCAAAAAATTATAGCTACGCAAAAATTTCTATTATCTAGTGCAGCAATTTTAATTGGATGGAGACAACATGTTGGAGAACCTATTTATCAAGCAGCCGAAGGAAAAACTCGTTATCTCTAATAACACTTATGCTGTATGAAATTGTAACGGTTTAGTTTTTTTCTTTCAACTATGCCGCAAAATGCATTTGAAAAAGCCAAGTAGCATATATTGAACATAAGCTTCTTACAACATCCTGAAAAATTCAATAGCATTAAATATTTTGAGTTCAGTCACTCTCAAAATACAATGTATGGAAAAAATTCTCATGAGAAACATATTAAGTAGACACCGGTGAAGAAAAGGTTTCATGTAGCTTTGGTATTCTCCAATGATAAACTGCAAGTTCATGCGCAGATATGATAGTCAATGTAAGCAAATAGATTGGTTCACATTTGTCAACCTAGTGGGGGAAGGTGCCTTAAGGAATAACATAAAAATAAAAACAAATGGTTCTCCATTACTAGATTCTTCTAACCAATTCCATTATCCCGCATGGTAAACCATAGTCAATCTGCATAATTCTATAAATGATTTTAAAAAAGGGCACAATAAAATGTTGGAGTAACTCAGCGGGTCAGACAGCATCTCTGGAGAACATGAATAGGCGACGCTTCAGGTCGAGACACTTTTCAGACTCCTTAGAGAGGGGGAGCAGTGAGTTAGGGTCTCACAGAACTCCAGTTAGAGGAGGAAAACTCCTTCAAAGTAGGCATACCATGAGGAGATTTTGCAGTTAAAATGTAGAAAATCCATCAATTATGTTGCTGAATACGTACCCATTCATTCCCCAATAAACTAGTTTTAACCTTACTGTGTGCTGCAATGCACTCATGTCAGACATTCACCCCCAGTTTATAATCCTCAATTACAGCAAGCGAACAGCCAAACCTTGTGATAATTCTTCAATTCTAGTACATTGAAATGTAATCTTCCCATCAACGACTCAACTTCCCTCAATGGCTCCCTCTTTCAAAACCCTTTGACTTTTTCTTCCTTTTCCCTTAAAGTATAATCAGCAAGACCATAGGACAATAAAATACTCAAAGTCATTCAATCAGGATTCAGCTGATTATGCTAATGAAGGGCAATTCCTAAACACTTGTAATATGAAGGAGATCAGTGCCTCAATCCTACACAAATGCAGTTATTGGAGCAACAACAAATGAACTTGTGGGCAAGTTCAGACCAGGTCTCATTGTCAGCATGTACTAATATAAACTTGGTGGCTTTCGGGTTCTTAATCTTGTGACAGCAATAGTTCTCTTTCATTATCATCATAACCTTAAGCAGATTGGAAGTAGTTCACATTATGCACAAAGTGCTTCAATCCTCATTCTGCAACAATCTGAACTTTGGGCGTCTGCATATTTGCTTTATTATCCAAGGCTTTACATCAAGAGGCTAAGAACTGATTATAAACTTTGATGTTAACATGCAGATGAAATCTATTCTACTAGAAAAGTATTTAACTCCCCGAGAATAACTCACTTTTTGCTTAGTTTTCTCTAGTTTTGATTTCAGCTTTCTTCCTCTTTTGCCAGTCCAGCCAGCAACAAATTCTGATCCTGCAATCCAAGAAACTAATTAAATCCAAAATATGCTTGCTTCAGGAAAAAATATTTTGTGAGCACAATAACTTGAAAAAGCACCACGAAAAAAAGTTTATGTGCATCCTTACCGAGTGATGTCTCTGCAGTAAATGAATGTTTTGTCCCTCGATTTGACTCGAACACAAATCCAGGCAGATCCTCTTTCAATATAGTAGCCTGTTGACCATCAGAATTGTGTATTGCAATTTCCCCTTCTTTCAAACAAGTAAGAGACCAGTTGCCTACTGTAAGCTTTGTTTGCCCCGGTGCAGTGAGAATTGGTTGGCTACTCGTAGCTGGTTTGACTTGACTTCGCGCTCGTTGCAATTTTTCCAGGAACTCACTTCTGCTTTCTATCAATATAGAGCCAAAATTAATTTACATACCTATTGCAAGTTACAAAGAAATAAAACTGCATTATTGTTTTAGAACAAGTCTGGTAATCAAAACCAAACTATTATTCTATAGATTCTTCCAACAAAGACAACCCAACATACAATGATGTTTTCCACTGGCACTTGGCTCAAGGTGGACAAATAAACCATTTGGTGCACTTTCAGGATTTTAAAAAAAATCACAAAACAATCCATCAAGCAAAGTTAAAACGCGTCAATAATTTGCTCAAGGTTTTTTAAATACTCTTAGAAAGAGTGGAAAGATATCCTTACACCAAAATGATTTGCAATTGCTGGGGTTAGAGATCTATAAAATCACGAAGAGCAGAGGTAAAATAGATTGTCACAATCTTTTTTGCATGATAGTGTAGTCTAAAACTAGAGGACATAAGTTGAAGGTGAGAGGGGAAAGATTTATAGGAGACCTGATGGGCACCCTTTTCTATGCAGTGGATGGTGGATTGATGGAATAAGCTGCTGGTGGAAATGATAGAGGCAGGTACGATTACTACATTTAAAACATTATAACATTTAAGGGCAGCATGGTGGTGCAGCGGTAGAGATACTGCCTTGCGGCGCCGGAGACCTGGGTTCGATCCTGACTATGGGTGCTGACTACAGGTGCTCTGAGATCTTCGGTTTCCTCGCACACTCCAAAGACGCACAAGTTTGTAGATAAATTGGTTTGGTAAATGTAAAAATTGTCCCTAGTGTGTGTAGGATAGTGTTAATAAGATTGAAGGCTTTTTGACTGCATATACACACAAACAGTATCAATGTTTCTTAGGGAGTCAACGATATGCTAGGATACCCTTTGAATAACAATAATAATCCTTTCACATTTTCCCACATTTAAACGTAATCATTTAGCATTTCTATGACATGGGCCTCAAGCAAGAATAATTCTATGCAAGTGCTTCTCCAACAGCCACAGTCTTTTTCTTTCTTGCACAATCCTACAGTTTGGTCAAGAAAACCAACACACACTTCCAGTGCCAAAATCAACAGCAGAAACAAGGTCTGATTTATGGCTTACGTAACCTACATGGATCAGCACAATACCATTTGATGCACCTGCACACTTCAAAATGTATTGGTCAAACATACATTACCTGAGCTGTCTGAACCACCTTCTGGGCTTCCACTTGAATACATAGTAGCTAATTTCCCATCCAAGATGAATCGAAACCATCCATTACTACCATTTGACAACTCCAAGGCAGCTGCATCACTCCAGATGTATAAACAATCCCTTCCCCTGATGATAGACCAATCCCTCCAATGGTATGGCCTGCCCTGCTGCATTTCTTTGGCATCTTCTTGAGGCTCATCATCCTGAATAGAAAACATAGTTAGCTAAAGTAACACGACAGACCTCATGCCCTGAGACCACTTCCACCACGGAACCAGGTGGCAAAATCCCACTGGAAGCCCAGATCTCAGCTCATTCGCAAAGTCCAACACGGCAGAATGCAATACTGAGCTTCTCCGTGCCCAAGTGGTCTGAGAGGAAGACTCATGAAGACTCGCAAGTACTAAAGGGTAGAAGGTTTAGACATTTGAACACTTACACCCAAAATTATCACTCAAGGTCTGTTTTTGAAAATTAACACTAGACCAAAAATAGTGCCTCACACACATAAACATGTATAATTAAAGACCATTAAACAAATCTAACTCAAATAGATAGGGTAGACAGTCAGAAACCTTTTCCTCCGGGGTGGAAATGTTCAACACTAGGGGGCATAGGGGTTAAAGATTTTTGAGATATGCGGGGCAAGATTTTTTGTTTACACGGACAGTGCTGGGGGCCTGTAACACATTGCCAGTGATGGTAGTGGAGGCAGATATGATACTGGCAATTAAGAGGCTTTTAGATGGTACATGGGAAAGCAGGGAATAGATGGATATGGATCATGTACAAGCAGGTCTCCCATTCACTTGAATGGGATCGTTGTATTTACATTGATTGATTAAACTTAATACGTTCTCAAGCAGTTTGAGAAATTGGTAGATGCTGAATCAGTTCATTAGCACAGGTTCCCCTCAGCTGCCATCCTGTTAATGGCCACGCTACACCTTCATCTTGGATAATGCCCTGTAACAGATTTTATCTGCAGACCTCCGCAAATAAATAGTCCTTTACAAAAATAGCAGCCGCACTGAATATTAATTTTGTTGCATCCAGACATTTTGTTCTTTAAACAGCCCTTGATATTAACAAACTGTCAAATTGCCCATTCAGTTACCACATGCTACATTTTAAATACGTTTGTCTACTCTTTTTCTTTGGTCTAATACCAAGCTTTATTATATTGTCCTCGAGGTATGACATTGTTCATATCTTTACCGTTCATTGCTGGGCTTTCAAGTACCCAATGTCAATGAAAGTTAGGCATGAAGGCACAAGACACTGTAGATGCTGGAATCTGTTGCAAAAGAAGGCGAGCTGCTGGATGACCTCAGCAGGTCAGCCATCATCTGTTCAGGGAAATGGATAGTTGACCTTTCAGGTCAAGACCCTTCATCATGAATAAGAAGGCAAAACAACGTCCCTGTTATCACCAACTAAACAGTGGACCTGACCTCCCATCTGCCATTGCACTATCTATAATTGGACAATACCCTGCACTAAATCTTATACCCTTTATCCTGTATCTGCACACTGTGGACAGCTCGATTGTAATTATGTATAGTCTTTCCGCTGGCTGGATAGCACGCAACAAAGCACTTTTCACTGTACCTCAGTAAGTGGGACAATAATGGTCAAAACTATATGAATTTTTAATATCAGGTCAAAACGTTTGGTGAACAACTGTAGTTTCCTCATCTTGCTCAATATCAAAACTTGCAATTGGAGGTTTCAGTTATCCAATATTGTTTTTGAATTTCCAAATTAGAAAATAAGTCACCCCACTGAGGGATGCTGAATGTGTAGGTTGAGTGGATTTTTCAAATCAACCGCTCGGCCAAATAATGAACACTACATTAAAAAAAACAGCCTCATCTACAGTACTATTCCTACTCCAGATGGAAAGTGTCCCAGAATCTCAATGTATGGCAATATAAAAAGATGAGTGGTATAAAATGATATTATTTATCTTATTATATTTACACATTATAGGTTGGAGTGAATTCAAGGCTTCAATTCTGATTTCAATATGTACGAAGCTATGCGAGTTTATAACCTTAGCACAGGAGGAGGATCGTTTCATATGCAACTTTTATGGAATTAAGCAACTTTTGATCAACCTCTAGCCAAATAATGAACACCCACAACAAATTTAATGACCTTGAAATACAGAACTTGAAAAGTTACCAGAAATTATATTCATGGTGTTCCAAGTCAGACATTACTTACATGCAGAAACAAAGAACAGCAGATGCTGGTTTACACCAAAGATAGACACAAAATGCTAGAGCAACTCAGCAAGTCAGGTAGCATGATACACTGTCTATCTTACATTACTTACATGCATTTCAACTGTTTGTTCGGAATTGTTAAACTGCAATTGTAAGCTGATTTTCTGTATGAAAATCTATCAAATAAAATAAAGATGATCACCTTATCGGGCTTGCAATCCTCTTCATTTTCATCATCTGAAGTTGGCCCTGCCAAGGTGGACACTTTATTGATTACACCAAGCCTCGCAAGTTGATCCAGAAAGAGGTCACCTCCTTTGTCTACAAGATCTCTAATGATCTGCAGAGCTAGCAAATGGCCGTCATCATCATCCTATAACACAAACATCACACTGCTGTGTCATCAATTAAACATTGTTGTTAAGAGATCAATTTATGTTTCATATGTATATTTTTATCTACTTCAACAACCTAAAAGATTTAAAAACTGGAAGATTATCACACCAAAAGGAGATTTTCATGCATTAAATTTTAGCACCTCATGTGATCAGTTTTAACGTTCCTCAGTATAAATTTAATTCAACTATCTGTCTTACATTTAAATGGTACATTTAAAATGAAATGCGTACGAGAAAACATCCAATAATTTGGACATTTAATATTTATTTTGGAAAGGTACATGGATAGGAAAGGTTCAATTCAAGGGTTCCCAACCTGGGGTAAATTTATCCTCAGGGGGTAAATTTCGCCTGTCCAGGGGGTAAATTTGTTGATTCGCGATTTGAACATATTTTTTCTCATTGACTGACTGTGTTTGGTTCTGGTTAAGAAGGAACTGCAGATGCTGGAGCAATCGAAGGTAGACAAAAATGCTGGATAAAGTCAGTGGGTGAGGCAGCATCTATGGAGCGAAGGAATAGGTGACGTTTAGGGTCGAGACCCTTCTGTTTGGTTCTGGTATCTGTTCATCATCAGTTGTTCATAAATAAGTGAAATAACATTGTATGTGCTATTAAAGTTGCCAGGGGTAAACGGGCGAAAAAGGTTGGGAACCCCTGGCTTAAGGGATCCAGGCCAAACGTGGGCAGATGGGACGAGCGTAGATAGGGCACTTAGGTCAGCATGGGCAAATTGGTCCCAAGGGCCTGTTTCCGTGCTGTATGATTGACTTTATGACTATGACAATCTCATGTTATGGAACCCCCAAATGTTCAATTGGAGACAACAATTTACTTTTATTAGAAGGCAGTCTAACCTCTTGATCCAGGACTGTGGCTGTAATTTCTACCAGCACTGTCGGCAAATTATGGCCAGCGTCAGAATCACACACTTCCTTCAGAAGAGCCTCAGAACAATAATGTACCATCTTTCGAACAAGAGCGAGACTTGCTTTCCTAAAAATAAAGAGGAAAATGAACATTGATGATTAAAATATAAGTAATGAGGTAAATAATTGACAAAAGTCAACTTAAATTATACCTATTTCAAAGTACTGATGGCAATCATGAAAATGTTTCTCACAAATTATAATGCATTGTTCAGTGTAGTCTCCTCTGATCAAACTTTCTATATATTAAAAAAAAGTGCTGAAGTCATGCAGGGGGTCAGGCAGATCTGTGGAGAATGTGGATTGGTGACATTTCATGTCAGGAAAAGTGTAGACCTGTGTTACCAACCCATGCTCTCCGGAGATGCTGCCTGACCCAATGCATTACTCCAACACTTTGTAACTTTTATTGTAAACTCGCATCTGCAGTACCTAGTTTCTAAATATATATGTATTCCTGTTTATCATACCAAACCCCATTTGTGAGCAGACAGCTGTTCTTCACAAACAAGTTGCTTTTCTTCATGAAGAGAGAGATGTCATGTGAGAAATTGTCTTTCCCCCTAATGGAGCAGAGGCTGGATCTCACCACCCACCCACACCACTCTTCACATCCAACCTTTCTGTCTTGAGCCTCCTCCATGGCCAGAGTGAGGCCCACCGTAAATTGAAGGAGCAGCACCTCATATTTCGCTTGGGTGGTTTACACCCAATGGTATGAGCATTGACTTCTCCAAATTCAGGTAGTCCCTGCTTTCTCTCTCCCCTTCCCTCCTCTCCCACTGCCCACTGTCTCCACCTCTTCCTTTCTTCTTCCTGACCCCCCCCCCCCCCCACCCCCACATTAGTCTGAAGAAGGGTCTCGATCCGAAACGTCACCTATTTCCTTCGCTCCATAGATGCTGCCTCACCTGCTGAGTTTCTCCAGCATTTTAGACTCGGGTTAGACTAGAATTTAGGAGATTGAGAGGGGATCTTATAGAAACTTACAAAATTCTTAAGGGGTTGGACAGGCTAGATGCAGGAAGATTGTTCCCATGTTGGGGAGGTCCAGGACAAGGGGTCACAGCTTAAAGATAAGGGGGAAATCCTTTAAGACCGAGATGAGAAGAACTTTTTTCACACAGAGTGTGGTGGGTCTCTGGAACTCTCTGCCACAGAGGGTAGTTGAGGCCAGTTCATTGGCTATATTTAAGAGGGAGTTAGATGTGGCCCTTGTGGTTAAGGGGATCAGAGGGTATGGAGAGAAGGCAGGAACGGGATACTGAGTTGGATGATCAGCCATAATCATATTGTATGGCGGTGCAGTCTAAAAGGGCCGAATGGCCTACTTCTGCACCTAATTTCTATGTTTCTATGTTTTTTAGTCTACAATGTGGTAGATATTGGCTTTGGTGCAAACCTTGTCCCTCAAAAAGCCTGTCAATGGAGTGGTCCCAACAATGATACCACTTAGGTAACCATTTAAAGAAAGTCACCTTTTAAATCCTGAAGAAATCACCCTGTTAGTTTTAGCGCACACTATGAACTTTGGAAGATTTCAGAGATGCCTAAATTCAGATGTCCAGGCAAAACTCATGACATCAACAGTGTGTTCCTTAAACTTCAACAAAAGCAACAAATGCTATACTTGTATGCTCCTAATTAATATGTATATTAAAAACACTTTTCATTATTGCTGTTTTTTCTTATTTTTTCCCCTAATAGAAGCCCTATTTTAAGAAACATATCCAATTTGAAAATATACACCTGATGGATGGTAGCATAGTTTGTTGAAATGTCTGTGCAAAAACTGGCAACAATCTCTTCAAGTATAGTGGGGCCATTTCAGGGTCTCCTTTTGGTTCATTTCCATCTTCATCTTCTCTGTTAGCATCTTTCTTCTTTTTATCCTCTCCTTTATTTACAGGACACATCCAATCTCCTAAAACCAAAACAATAAAAATACATTTTATGCACATTTCTTTCTATTACGAAAGTTTGTAGATATTTAATGGGTGAAACATTAATGTCTGCAAAAGAGAATGACACAAATGCAGTTCAAGTATCAAACACAATTTGTTATAGAAATTAAGTGTCTGAAGAAGTATCTCATCCCGAAATGTAACCTATTACTTTTCTCCCGAGGTGCTACTTGACCCGCTGAGTTATTCCAGCATTTTGACAGCCTCTCTTGTCAATCCCTCATTCCTCTAAATTCCAATAACTCCAACTCCTATGGTAACATAGAGATCAAGTTGCTGAACTAACAGCTAGAATTCTAGGACATTGAATCACAAGATCAAATCCCACTACTGCAGCTATGGAATTTAATATCAAGTAATTAGGTAAATCTGGAATTTTGAAATAAGCTAGTCAGTATTTTTAACCACAAAAGGAAGTTCTTCAATGCTCTAGAGAAAGATATGTGTCATTGGTGTATATATATACACATTTGGATGGGGAAAAAAGGTCAATTTGAAACTAACATTCCAGATTACTAAGGAGTTTCAGTGTCTGAGATTCCATCCCAAATATTGGCCTGAAGATTCCTACTTTCACACCTTACTTCTAGGAATGACAACAAAACTACAACACTGACATTCACAGAAATAAAAGCTGAATATATAGTTACAACATGTTGCTATTAGATAGCATCTGCAATGGCTTTCTCTTCCATTGACTGCCCCACTAACCCTGATGTTCTCCTTAACCCCCACAGATCTATTGTTGATCTCCTCCTACTTCTCAATATCCACATCCATGCTTCTGACATGAGATTCTACCTCTCCATCTTTCATGCCCCTTCATTTTACCTGTCGGATTACTTGCCCAACATCCTGTACCAGATAAGCAGTTATTGCTTTCAATTAAATCAGAACTATATCCATTTCATCTCCTCTGCTCCAAAATAGTCACCCATGCATTTGTTAACTGAAGGTACAAGTACTTTAGGCCAGCCTCCATAGAAATATGGTCATCCAAACCACCGGTGCCCATCATCAAATGCAGCAAGTCAGGTTTAGCATTCTGATGAACGGACTTCAACCCGAAAAGTTAACTGGTTTCTCTTTCCACTGATGCTGCTTAACTGACTGAGTTCTTCCAGTATTTCCATTTACGTATACATCCATCTTGTGCTAAAGTATGTATATTGCATCAATTAAACATTGATGCAATTTTTTAAAATTCTTATCACCTCCACGGCCTCACCCCTGTTCACTTTTCTAATCTCTTCCAACTCAAAATCATATTCATGATTTTTGCCTTAAACTAATCTCATCACAAGTGCAGAACACATATTTGAACCCGCCCAAGCTCCTGAAATTTCGACTTAAATATCTCCTCCTTCATTTAAGATGTTCCTTAAAAGCTTTACATGTACGTTTCTTGATATTGCTCCGTTTCATATTTTGTACGACAATATTCCTTTGAAACATTCTCGCAAGTGTTACTACTTTAAGCTGCTACACCAAGTTCATTATTTAGTTGAAGTAGTTGGAAAAAATAGGCTTATGTTCTTTGCAATTCTTTTCAAATAAGTGTTCAAACATTTGTTGGGTTGATTCTGATGGTCTGTTTCTTCTGCCTGACAAACTGCACAATGAGTCATTATCTCAAGATAAAAGAGCTGGCCCCTTAGGACAAATGGAAAGCAAAATATTTTATATTCATGGAACTATAAATCTTAAGAATTCTCTTCCCCAGATGGCTGCTGATACACAATGAGCATATTTGAGAATGTGTTCCACAGTTTTGGACTGAAGAGATTAAAGTTAAAAGAAAGAAAATAGACTGAAGCAAAAGATCAGCCATGACATTGGTAAAAGTCAGATATTATGGGAGGCATGCTCAAAAAGTTGCATGGCTATTTCATCTTTGTGATGCAAAGAAATAGTTTAAGCTCCAAATTAGCTCACATTTTTACATCTCCAGAAACAGGGTCTTCAAGCACATTTTGTTTTCAATACACTGAAAAGGCCGATTAGGCACCCAACCATCATTCCGATCTCATACAGACATTAAAATCACACTCAACATATTACAGCTCTTGCAGTGTAGCTGCTGCTGGTGCCGACGATGACTGCCAGGGTGCACTGCTCCTTGCTGTTTTGTCTGTGTTTGCTCGTTTGTGTAGTCTGTGAAAACCCTACAAAGATTACTTTCACGAGAGAGGTGGACATTCACATCGGACATACAGTACCTCCAAACATCCTTCTGGATTTCTCTCACTCACTGGATTATTTGGATATACTTGTCGGCGGGGTTGTGGCTGTGTTCAAGGTCTTGACAATAGATAATAGGTGCAGGAGTAGGCCATTCGGCCCTTCGAGCCAGCACCGCCATTCAATGTGATCATGGCTGATCATCCCCAATCAGTACCCCGTTCCTGCCCTCTCCCCATATCCCCCGACTCCGCTATTTTTAAGCGCCCTATCTAGCTCTCTCTTGAAAGCATCCAGAGAACCTGCCTCCACCACCCTCTGAGTCAGAGAATTCCACACTCACCACTATCTCTGAGAAAAAGTGTTTCTTCGTCTCCATTCTAAATGGCTTACTCCTTATTCTTAAACTGCGGCACCTGGTTCTGGACCCCCCCAACAGCAACATGTTTCCTGCCTCTAGCGTGTCCAAACCCTTAACAATCTTATATGTTTCAATGAGATCCCCTCTTATCCTTCTAAACTCCAGAATGTACAAGCCCAGCTGCTCCATTCTCTCAGAATATGACAGTCCCGCCATCCCAGGAAGTAACCTTGTAAACCTACGCTGCCCACCCTCAATAGCAAGAATGTCCTTCCTCAAATTAGGGGACCAAAACTGCACACAATACTCCAGGTGTGGTCTCACTGGGGCTCTGTACAACTGCAGAAGGACCTCTTTGTTCCTATATTAAATTCCTCTTGTTATAAAGGCCAACATGCTATTCACTTTCTTCACTGCCTGCTTACTTTCAGAGACTGATGAACAAGGACCCCGAGACCCCGTTGTACTTCCCCTTTTCCCAAATTGACGCCATTTAGATAGTAATGTGAATGGGTTTAAACTAAATAAACCTTCCTGTTTTTGCTATCAAAGTGGATAACCTCACATTTATCCGCATTAAGCTTCATCTGCCATGCATCTGCCCCCTCCCTCAACCTGTCCAACTCACCCTGCATTCCCATAGCATCCTCCTCACAGTTCACACTGCCACCCAGCTTTGTGTCATCTGCAAATTTGCTAATGTTACTTTGAATCCCTTCATCCAAATCATTGATGTATATTGTAAATAGCTGCGGTCTTAGCACCGAGCCTTGCAGTACCCCACTAGTCACTGTCTGCCATTCTGAAAGGGACTGTTAATCCCCACTCTTTGCTTCCTGTCTGCCAACCACTTCTCTATCCATGTCAGCACTCTAACCCCCAATACCATGTGCCCTAATTTTGCCCACTAATCTCCTATGTGGGACCTTATCAAATGCTTTCTGAAAGTCCAGGTACACTACATCCACTGGCTCTCCCTTGTCCATTTTCCTAGTTACATCTTCAAAAAATTCCAGAAAATTAGTCAAGCATGATATCCCCTTTCGTAAATCCATGCTGACTCGGACCGATCCTGTTACTGCTATCCAAATGTTCGGCTATGTCATCTTTTATTATCAACTCCAGCATCTTCCCCACCACCGATGTCAGGCTAACTGGTCTATAATTCTGTTTTCTCTCTCCTGCCTTTCTTAAAAAGTGGGATAACATTAGCTACCCTCCAATCCACAGGAACTGATCCTGAGTCTATAGAACATTGGAAAATTATCACCATTGCATCCACAATTTCTAGAGCCACTTTCTTAAGTACCCTGGGATGCAGACCATCAGGCCCTGGGGATTTATCAGCCTTCAGTCCCATCAGTCTATCCAACACCATTTTCTGCCTAATGTGGATTTCCTTCAGTTCCTCCGTCACCTCAGATCCTCTGGCCGCTACTATATCAGGAAGATTGTTTGTGTCCTCCTTAGTGAAGACAGATCCAAAGTACCTGTTCAACTCATCTGCCATTTCCTTGTTCCCCATAATAAATTCACCTTTTTCGGTCTTCAAGGGTCCAACTTTGGTCTTAACTAATGTTTTCCTCTTCACATACCTAAAGAAGCTTTTACTATCCTGCTTTATATTCTTGGCTAGCTTACCTTCGTACCTCATCTTTTCCCCCCATATTGCCTTTTTGGTTATCTTCTGTTGTTCTTTAAACATTACCCAATCCTCTTGCTTCCCGCTCATCTTTGCTACGTTGTACTTCTTCGCTTTAATTTTTATACTGTCCCTGACGTCCCTTGTCAGCCATGGTCGTCCCTTTCTCCCCTTGGAATCTTTCTTCCTCCTAGGAATTAACTCATCCTGCACCTTCTGTATTATTCCTAGAAACACCTGCCATTTTTGTTCCACTGTCATCCCTGCTAGTGTATCTTTCCAGTCAACTTTGGCCAGCTCCTCCCTCATGGCCCCATAGTCCCCTTTATTCAACTGCAACATTGACACCTCCGATCTACTCTTCTCTCTCTCCAATTGTAGATTAACCCTGACCCATGTTATGGTCACTGCCTTCTAATGGCTCATTAACCTCAAGGTCCTTTATCAAATATGGTTCATTACATAACACTAAATCCAGAATTGCCTTCTCCCTGGTAGGCTCCAATACAAGCTGTTCTAAGAATCCATCACGAAGGCGCTCTTTCTTGGGGTCCAGTACCAACCTGATTTTCATAGGTCTACCTGCATGTTGAAATCTCCCATAACAACCACAGCATTACTTTTACTACATGCCAATTTTAACTCCTGATTCAACGCGCCCTATGTCCAGGCTACTGTTTGGGGGCCTGTAGATTAGTCCCCTTAGGGTCTTTTTACCCTTACAATTCCTTAGTTCTATCCATACTGATTTCACATCTCCTGTCTCAATGTCACCCCTTGCAAGGGACTGAATTTAATTCCTCACCAACAGGGCCACCTCATTCCTCACCACCCCCTCTGCCCACCTGTCTGTCTTTTCGATAGGAGGTATACCCTTGAATATTCAGTTCCCAGCCCTGGCCCTCTTGCAGTCATGTCTCAGTAATTCCTAGAACATCATACTTGCCAGTTTCTAACTGAGCCTTAAGCTCATCCACTTTATTCCTTATACTTCGCGCATTCATATACAGCACTTTGACCTCCGTATTCACTTCCCACCTCGCACCACTCGCAATTGGCCCTGACCTTACTCTGTTGTCCATTTTCAAGCTTTCTAGATTCAAGCTTTCTAGGATTGGAACCACTGACGTGTCCGCCGCTCGGACTGGAAACATCGTCTCCCCGGACAGTTCCCAAAAGGGCGTTTTCATTATGCACAGCCACCTAGGTCTTCTGCACTCCACGATTCCCACCCTTTCTCTCCGTCACGCAGCTTGGTTCTTCACATATCCTCGGCGTGACTCGGAGGAAGAAGGGTCTCGACCTGAAACGTCGCCTATCTCCTTCGCTCCTTAGATGCTGCTGCACCCGCTGAGTTTCTCCAGCCTTTTGTGTAATCCTCGGCGTGACTACCTCACTGTAGGTCCTGTCCAGGAAACTCTTGTTTTCCCGGATGGCCCTGAGGTCATCCAGCTGCTTCTCCAGTGCCTCAACACAGTCCTTTAGGAGCTGAAGCTGGACGCCAGAGGCTCCATCTGTGTCCCTGGGCTTCCACATTCTGCAAGCCTCACACCGTCTCATCTGTCACGACATGTGTTCACCTCACTCCGTCCTCTCGAGCTTTATGCGTAGCCTCCTCTCCTCAGCCTCCTCGTCGAAGACTCTCACAAGGCCGCTCCCTAAGAGCCGTCTTGCTTATATTGACTGATAAATTGCCTAATTTACCAATTTACAAGCCAAATTCCTCAGTCTTAAACTGTTTCCCCCTCTAACTCACTTCTAACTCTCCTCCCACTCGGGCTAGAGCCAATCACTGCTTTTTCCTGCTTCTCTTTGCTGCTGTTTCTTCAAAACCCACGGGGGTTCTGAGCTCTGAGACGGAGGAGGACCCGTGGGAAGCTCTCTGGGGCACTCACTCGACTCCGGCGACGAGGGTCAAGCACACCACTCCCGAGCAAATTCCTGCCAAACGTATGTTCTCTCAATAACAAAGTGGACGAACTGCAACTCCTTTGCCGGACAAACAAGGACGTCTCTTGAGCCGCTGCCCTGTCCTTCACCGAAACCTGGCTGTGTGAATCGACCCCGGACAGCGCGCTGCAACTGGCTGGCTTCCAACTTCACAGAGCGAACTGCGAAGTGGAGGCAGCGGTTGAAATCAAGAGGTGGTGGAATATGCATCTATCCCAACCAGGACTGGTACAGTGCCATTACGGTACTGTCAAACATTTGCTCTCCCAACCTAGAGTCCCTCTTTATAAAATGCAAACCCTTCTACTCTCTGAGGGAATTTAACTCCTTTATTCCCGCTGGAGTTTACATCCCCCCCCCCCATGCCTGCGTACGTGAGGCGCAAAAGCAACTCGCTGACCAGGTAATGAGGGTAGAGAGTGACTTCCCGGACTCCATGGTCATTGTTTCGGGCGACTTTAACTCAGTCGCGACCTTTCAAAGTACAGACTTCATGTTACCAGCCCCACCAGAGGGGAGACATCACTTGACCACTGTTACATGTCAATCAAGAACGCATATCGCTGTTCCCCGGGCAGGTCTGGGTCTCTCTGATCATTTCGATCACCTTATTCCGACCTACAGGCAGAAACTAAAATCTGCTAAACCTGTGGTCAGAACAACGAAAAGGTGGATAAGCAAGGGCATCGAGAACCTACAATCCTACTTTGACTGCATGGATTGGAATGTGTTCAGGGATGCAACCACAAGCCTCGATGAGTATACAGACACTGTATCATCATATGTCAGCTTTTGTGAGGACAAGTATATTCCAACTTGGACCCGGACCTGGTTCAGCTCCGATGGTCTAAAGAGGAAGCCTATAGGAGCAGGGATACAGACCTCTACATGCAGGCAAAGTACAAGCTGAGGAGAGGAATCAGAGCTGCCAAGGAAAGGTACTCTGAGAAGTGGAGGAGCAATTCTTCAGTTTGGAAGGGCTTGCAAGAAATCACCAGCTGCAAGGGGAAAGCCCCCCCCCCCCCTCCCTTGGACAATCATCAGCTGACCAACGACCTGAATGAGTTCTAATGAAGGTTTGACAAGCAGAAACATAACCCTGGTACCGACTCCCCGACCAACACAGCCAGACCCCAGTTTGCAAAGACGGACCCTTCTCCACCCACTCCCCCCCAATTGAATTGAATTGAATTGAATTCCTTTATTGTCATTCAGACCTTTCGGTCTGAACGAAATTACGTGCCTGCAGTCATACATATATAAAAATAACAATACCGTACAATAAACACAAAATTAACATCCACCACAGTGAGTTCACCAAACCTCCTCACTGTGGTGGAAGGCAAAAGTCTTAGGGTCACTGTCTCCCCTCCTTATTCTCCCTCTGCGCTGAGGGGAACCAGGCCTCCGCCACCGCTGATGCCGGAACACCGCCACAGGCCCGCCGCTGGAACACCGCCACAGGGCCCGCCGCTGGAACACCGCCACAATTACCACTTCATACCTACTTAAAGCAAGACTCCAGTCTGAAAAGACTGGACCCTTTCCCACCCACCCCTCTCCAATCACTACTTATCGCCCAATTACAGCCTGACTGCAAAAGATTGCGGCCATGTCCACTACCCACCCCCTCCGTGCTGCACAACATCACTTCTCTATCATCAACGATAAAAATAGAGGTGGTGGAGAGGCTGTTCAGAAGATAGAAAATCCGGAAATATCCAGGACCGGACAATGTTTCCCCCTCTCAAGTCCTGTGCCGAACAACTGCCACCGGTCTACACAGACATTTGCAACCAGTCCCTGCAAACATGTACTGTCCCTGCCTGCTTCAAAGTCTCCACTATTGTCCCTGTACCCGAAAAGGCAAGGATTACTGGTCTAAATGACTACAGGCCTGTCGCACTGTCCCCTGTAGTCATGAGGACCCTTGAGAGGCTTGTGCTGGCCAAGCTGAAAAATATCACAAATCCCCTGCAGTTTACATATCGGGCCAGGATGACGCAGTCAACCTGGGCCTGCACTTCATCCTCCAGCATCTAGACCGCCAGGGGACCTATGCGAGGATTTTGTTTGTTGATTTTAGCTCTGCACTCAACACTATTGTGCCAGAGCTATTAAACACTCCAAACTTTCCAAGTTGACCAGCTTCCTGACAGACAGGAAGCAGCATGTGAGGCTGGGAAAGCACATCTCGGACCCGCAAACCCTCAGCATAGGTGTACCGTAAGGCTGCGTACACTCCCCTCTCCTCTACTCTCTCTACACCAATGACTGCACCTCCACTGACTCCTCTGTCAAGCTTCTCAAGTTTGTGGACAACACAACCCTGATTGGACTGATCCAGGATGGGGAGGAATCGGCCTACAGACAGGAAATTACACAGCTGGTGTCCTGGTGCCATCACAACAACCTGGAGCTCAATACTTTTAAGTGGAATTGATTGTAGATTTAGGAGAGATCCCCCTCCCCTCACCCCACTCATCTTAACTAACACCACAGTCACATCTGTGGAGTCTTTTAAGTTCCAGGGAACCATCATCGCCAAGGACCTTAAATGGGGGGGCCACCATCGACTCCACAGTCAAAAAGGCACAACAGACGAAGCACAATCTGCCACAGGCAATGATGGTCCAATTCTATACAGCCAGGAAGCGAGCGGATAAGATCATTTCTGACCCCTATCACCCTGGCCACAAACTCTTTGAATCAATTCCCTCTGGAAGGCGACTCCGGACTATCAAAGCTGCCACAGTCAGAAATAAAAACAGCTTTTTAATGTTTTTTGTCATGCCTAACTATCACTGTATGTCATGTTGTCACTTGCGGACAGAGCAGCAGGGCAAATTCCTTGTATGTGAATACTTGGCCAATAAATTATTCATTCAACCCTTAGAACTATGTAACCAATTCTCTAAATATATCAGCCACTACATTTCCCTATAATCTCTTCAAAATGCAGCTGAAGAATTAGACGTAGTTGTTCAATTAAATCAAAAGCGCAAACATTGTATTATCTTAAACATATTAAATGAAAATCATCAATACATTTATATTTTGATTTTGATCTGCTGAATAAAAATTCAAACCTGGAGACTGTAATATCGCCACAACCTCACTGTGACCTCTCTCTCTTGCTTTATCCAGAGGTGTTTTACCATCTTCGTCACGGAGATCTGGATTTGCTCCATGCCTTAACAAAGTCTAGGAAAAACAAAGAGCAAGCTTTTAACTTAAAGATATCATTAGTGAAAATCAGGTAATATGCAAATTATATCTTTGTTTAAATATTAATAATCATAAATACATAATAGTTGGTCTGATACTTGAATGAACATACCATTTGAGAGCCCCATTAACAATTTTAAATATTCGCTTCATTTTTCATTAAAAAAAGTTCTTCATTTTTTATAATGTACCATCTTGCACCGTTCGCCTACATTATACTGAGTAGGGACTTGATTTTCCAGTTGGATTATTTCTCAATTCTAACTCCCAGGTGGCAATGCCACAGTAAATTTCACCTTCCAACTGCGTGGCAAATCCCTCACCACATAAAAGCACAATGGCTTTTAACTATCCATTGAGTTGTAATTTCAAAATATGATCGTCATTCTCAGCAAGGGTTTGTTTAATCCCTACAGAAGCTTCGGAATGGAGAGAAGTAAAATGAAGGCTGCTTTTAAGCATGCCATCAAAGACCGCGGGACTTCGGAGCGAGGTCAGCGGCCAACATCCCCGGAGCTGACCGTTGATTTTCCGGCAGCACCCGAACCTCGGGCCAGACAGCGCGGAAGCCGGGGAACCCCGCGCTGTCGGGACCCGATTCTCCACCGCCAGAATCCAGGAAACTGCGTACTGGTGGGAGGGCAGAGCGGGAGCAGGGTGGTCAAGACCCTGACTCCCCACAGCTTCAGTCCGCACAAGCACGGACGAGCGGGCAAAAAGTGCAGGTCAGGGAGCCCCGTTGGAACGGCAGGCACCTGCTCACCACCTCAGTACGGAAGACCACGGACAGGTGGCAAAACCGCACATAAGTCGAGTAGCCCCGCAGGAGCGGCTGGCACCGACTCCTCACCGCCTCAGTCCGGAAGACCGCGGACAGGCGGCAGATCTACAAGGAAGTCGTGTAGCCCCGCAGGAGCGGCAGGCTCCGACTCTCCACCGCCTCAGTCCAGAAGACCATGGACAGGCGGCAGATCCGCGCGGGAGTCGTGTAGCCCCGCTGGAGCGGCTGGCACCGACTTTCTAACGCATCAGCCCCATAGACATCACTTCGATGGGATACGGACTGGCGGTAATGACCTCATCGATTCTGCAGAATCTGGGGAAGACGACCTGCCGTTTGCAGATAGCAACGGCAATCGCATAGCCCGCATTGAGCGGATGATGGAGCAGCTGCTCCAGAGGGACCTACTCCAGCAGGAGCATGCGTCCCGTGAATCATTCAGGTCCATGACAGGCCCCTTTCCAGGACTGTCCAACATCTCTCCCTCCTCAGAAGGGAGCGCCAGAAGTCAGGAATTACCTGATCTGGAAGAAGGGTTGACTGAAGACCCTAAGTTGCATGGGATGCAGGAAGAGGAACTTCTGGAGATGGTGTCAAAATTCGCACATCCATCCCAGAAAGGGCAACCTCTTCAACCACGGCTAGCGGCCAGTATCAATTACCTGACCACACACCAGCTTCAGGAACAGGTAATTACGGAGACCACAGGCAAGTACCTGGCCCCGGAAAATTGTGTGTCGTTGAATGTACCGACTGTCAACACACCCATACGGAGGAAAATAAGCCCTGCGAGAAGGGCCCAGGAACTGAAGATCCAGAAAATCCTAAAATTTCTGACTTCGGGGATTACTGCGTTTGCCAGGTCAATCGATGGTGTGGACATGACGGAAGAGCAGCAGGATGCCTTAGCCCTGCTATGTAACATGCAATACGAAATAAATTGCTTCAGGAAAAGCCCTATCCGGCCCACGCTCAACCCCAGACTTGCGGGGTTGTGTAAAATGACCGCTACGCCGTCACCAAGCTTGTGGTTTGGGGATGACCTGCCCAAACAGGTCAAAGATCTGGACGAGGAAGCAAAGGCGGTCGGTATGATAAAACCCTCTTCCTCCAGCAGGCCACCAGCATATTGGCGGCAGCATCCATATGCAACATCCAACAGGCCCCGGGTTCACCTTGATAGGGTGACGGGTGCAACTCCAAAGGTCGCGCCTCAACCACAGAGGTCTTTTTTAGGCCAAGGCCCAGAGCGACCCGCTTGGAAAATGCATCAAACCCACACTACGGCGCCACAACATCCGAAGAACCAAGGACGAAAGACCAAGTCCCACCAGTAACCATGGGGGTAAGGGGGGTCTGGTTCCCTTGGGAATTCTGCATGTTTAACCTCACAAGTGGGAGGTAGGTTGTGTCTGTTTAAGGATGCATGGAGTTCCATAACTTCTGACCCTTTTATATTGCACAGTATTCGAGGTTATGAAATTGAATTTATAAACAAACAACTTCCCCCAGTTCTACATATACCTAGCCGGAAGTTTGTACTTTCTCAAAAAGAGAAAACGGAACTATTCAGACTTTATATAAAGGGGGTAATAGAAAAAACAGTACATGAACCTCTTGAGTTTGTATCCAACGTCTTTACCAAAACCAAAACAGATGGTGGATGTCGTATTATAATCGACTTAACTCAACTGAATACCTTTGTGCAATATACCCATTTCAAGATGGAAACATTTGAAACTGCCAAGCAACTGATTTCCAGAGGGTACTTCATGGCCTGCGTCGATCTAAAAGAAGCATACTATTCAGTACCTATACGCAAAGATCACCGCAGATATTTGAAATTTGTCTGGATGGGACAGCTGTGGCAGTATAGATCATTGCCTAATGGACTTACCACAGCCCCCAGGTTGTTTACCAAAATATTGAAGCCAGTATTGGCATCTCTATGGAGACAAAACCACATAGTCATGGCCTATCTTGATGACATACTGATTATGGGAAAAACTTTGGAAATGGCTAAATTAGCTGTAACAGCCACCAAGTCATTGTTTCAAGAACTGGGGTGCGTCATCCATCCAGACAAATCCAAATTAACGCCTACCTTTGTTATGGACTATCTGGGATTCACGATTAACACAAATCAGATGATTATTACTTTCTCAAATAACAAAGCGGCAGATATTATAGAGGCATGTAATAGCCTTGCTTGCACCAGGAAACCGACTATTCGACATGCTGCCAAGGTAATTGGGAAACTTGTAGTTACATTTCCAGCTGCACGATTTGGACCGCTGCATTATCAAAATTTACAAAGAGCAAAAATCTCAGCACTAAAAACCAATGCTGGGCATTTTGATAGACCTACCCACCAAAGCAAGAAATGAGCTACGATGGTGGATTAACAGCATCCGAGACCGTTATAATCCCATCATAGTTACAAATCCTTCAGTCGTGTTGCAAACTGACGCCAGTGCTCACGGCTGGGGAGCTACCGACACCACGTCTAGTTGTGGCGGCAGATGGGATTGCACAAATCTACATTTCTCCAATCACGAGGTACCAACTATTTGGAAATGCTGGGAGCATTTCACGGATTACGGGCTTACTGTACAAATATGCATCATACGCATGTCCGTCTGCAAATAGACAATACCACAGTGGTGGCATATCTAAATATGGGTGGTATCATATGGGTGGTATCAAGTCGATATCTTGTGACGAATTGGCAAATACAATTTGCACTGGTGCATTGAAAGAGATATTTGGATTTCAGCTACTTACCTTCCGGGTAAGCTTAATACAGTGGCGGACGCCAGGTCATGAAAGTTCAATGACAACACCAAATGGATGGTGAACCCCCAAATATTTGCTAACATTATAGCTCAGTATGGTACACCAGATATCGACCTCTTTGCGTCCAGATTGAACCATCAGATACCAACATATTTAAGCAGTAGCGATGGACGTTTTTTCGCTACATTGGGGGAAATTGTTCTTCTATGCATTCCCCCCTTTCTGCCTCATCAGTCGGGTATTGCGGAAAATCCAATTAGATTCTGCATCAGAGATACTGATAATACCCGACTGGCCCACACAGCCATGGTTCCCAGTGGTACTCGACATGGTGAAGGAACCATGGGTGCAGATTCCTAAAAGCCCGAACCTCTTGAAACATCCCATATCAGGGGAGAGTCATCCGTGCCATGGTCATCTGAACCTGTTGGCTTGCAGGTTCTGAAGAGACCTTTGCTGGAATTCGGGCTGTCGAACAGGACCATGGACATCATCACGGCGTTGTGCAGAGAGTCCACAAGGAAGCAATACCGTACCCATGTAAGGAAGTGGGAGGTCTTCTGTTCCAGGACTAATATCACCTACGACTCTGCCACCATCACAGATGTGCTGGAATTCCTCGCGGGCCTTCATTATGATGAGGGCCTCAGCTACAGTGCCATCAATAGAGCTAGGAGTGCATTATCGTCCTACCTCAGACTTGGAGTGGGATCCCATTCGTTGGTGTCAAAACTTATGAGGGCTATTTTTAATTACAATCCTCCGAGACCACGATACACTGTGACCTGGGATATAGGAGTAGTATTGACCCTATTCAGTAGGTCACCAATTTCGGCACTTCCACTTGCAAAACTCACCTATAAAGTGGTGATGTTGATGGCACTCATTAAGGCTCAGCGGGTCCAGCCCCTCCACAAACTAAAATTGGACAGGATGGTCATGACCCCCCACTAAGGTAACCTTTTTTATAGATGAGTTACTTAAACATCATAGACCTTGTATAACCGGTATTAAATTAGAATTCCACGCATATCCCACTGATGTACGCCTGTGTATAGCCACCCATCTCTGACATTATATAAATGTCACTAAAAATTTAAGGGGAATAGGAACAGGTCCATTTATCAGTTTTAAACGCCCGCACTACATGGTAACTGTGCAGAAAATTCCCAGGTGGCTCAGGATGGTGTTGGATGCATCAGGGGTAGACAATGATATTTTCAAATCTCATTCTACCAGGGCTGCGTCCACATCAGCGGCGAGGACCATGGAGGTACCCATGGACCATGTCCTCGCAACAGCAGGCTGGGCCAATGAAGGCACGTTTCAATGGTTTTATAAACCTGTGGCCACTCCCGTGACCTTTGCAGATACTGTTTTAAGTTCTGTTCCCTGAACAGTCCCCGAATGCAGGGTTTTTTTTTTGTTTGTATTAATAAATACATTATTGTTTTTCAGCTCTGTTTCAAGTCTGAAATATGTTAACACACTTCCTCCATCAGTTATTACAGCAGTGTGTGAGCATGGACGTGGTCCAGGGCATGAAATCGCAGAGCTTTGAAATCTTCATGAAGTCACTCACGTGACTCCGAAGTAAAATAGTAAGATTAAACGAGAACTTACCAGTTTGAAGTTTGACCCTTATTTTATGAGGAGTTACGATGCGGGATTTCGTGCCCTCCACTCCCAACCCTCTATCATAAAGTCAATTGGTATATGGTTTCTCTTAATCTTACTATCTATAGTCAGTTCTGTCATCTGTGATTTCACACCGCTGTAATGAAGAATGTCGCGCATGCATGCTGGCGTGGTCTTCACGAAATCCCTCATCGTAACTCCTCATAAAATAAGGATCAAACTTCAAACTGTTAAGTTCTCGTTTAATCTTATTATTATGGTCCCCTAATTTGAGGAAGGATATTCTTGCTATTGAGGGAGTGCAACATAGGTTTACAAGGTTAATTCCCGGGATGGCGGGACTGTCATATGCTTAGAGAATGGAGCGGCTGGGGTTGTATACTCTGGAGTTTAGAAGGATGAGCGGGTATCTTATTGAAACATATAAAATTACTAAGGGTTCGGACGCGCTAGAGGCAGGAAACATGTTACCGATGTTGGGGAAGTCCAGAACCAGGGGCCATAGTTTAACAATAAGGTGCAAGCCATTTAGAACGGAGACGAGGAAACACTTTTTCTCACAGAGAGTTGTGAATCGGTGGAATTCTCTGCATCAGATGGCGGTGGAGGCCGGTTCCCTGGATACTTTCAAGAGAGAGCAAGATAAGGCTATTAAAGATAGCGGAGTCAGGGGATATGGGGAGAAGGCAGGAACGGGCTACTGATTGGGGATGATCAGCCATGATCACACTGAATGGTGATGCTGGCTCGAAGGGCCGAATTGCATACTTCTGCACCTATTGTCTACTGCACAATTTGAGATTTGTAATAGAAAAAAAAAATCACATGTGATTAAAGTGCACATTGGCAGATTTTAATAAAGGCCATTTTTATACATTTTGGTTTCACCATGTAGAAATTACAGCAGTGTTTATACATAGCCCCCCCATTTCAGGGCACCATAATGTATGGGACATAGCAATGTCATGTAAATGAAAGTAGTCATGTTTAGTATTTTGTTGCAAATCCTTTGCATGCAATGACTGCTTGAAGTCTGCGATTCATGGACCACCAGTTGCTGGATGTCTTCTCTGGTGATGGTCTGCCAGGCCTGTATTGCAGCCATCTTTAGCTTATGCTTGTTTTGGGGGCTAGTCCCCTTCAGTTTTCTCTTCAGCATATAAAAGGCATGCTCAATTGGGTTCAGATCGGGTGATTGACTTGGCCACTCAAGAATTTATCATTTTTTAACGTTGAAAAACTCCTTTGCCGCTTTAGCAGTATGTTTGGGATCATTGTCTTGCTGTAGAATGAACCGCCGGCCAATGGGTTTTGAGGCATTAGTTTGAACTTGAGCAGATAGGATGTGTCTATACACTTCAGAATTCATTATGCTACTACTATCAGCAGTTGTATCGCCAATGAAGATAAGCGAGCCAGTACTTTCGGAAGCCATACACACCCAGGCCATAACACCCCCACCATCGTGTTTCACAGATGAGGTGGTATGCTTTGGATCTTGGGCAGTTCCTTCTCTCCTCCATACTTTGCTCTTGCCATCACCCTGATATAAGTTAATCTTCATCTCATCTGTCCACAAGACCTTCTTCCAGAATTGTGGTTGCTCTTTTAAGTACTTCTTGGCAAACTGTAACCTGGCCATTTATGTTTGCGGCTCACCAGCTATTTCCATCTTGAAGTGTAGCCTCTGTATATCTGTTCATGAAATCCTCTGCGTACAGTAGTCATTGACAAATCCACACCGGAAGAGTGTTTCTGATCTGTCATACAGGTGTTTGGGAACCTTTCTTTATTATAGAGAGAATTCTTCTGTCATCAGCTGTGGAGGTCTTCCTTGGCCTGCCAGTCCCTTTGCGATTAGTAAGCTCACGAGTTCTCTCTTTCTTCTTAATGATGTTCCAAACAGTTGAGTTTGGAAAGCCTGTTTGGCTGATGTATCTAACAGTTTTATTCTTGTTTCTCAGTCTCGTAATGGCTTCTTTGACACAGATTTGGTCCTCATGTTGATGAACAACAATAAAAGTTTCAAAATGTGATGGAAAGACTGGAGGAAAGACTAGGTGTTGAGAACTCTCTTATATCTGCACTAAAGATGCATTTAAACACACCTGAGCAATTACAAAAACATGTGAAGCCATGTGTTACAGACATTATGGTGCCCCGAAATGGTGGGACTATGTAAAAACACAGATGTAATTTTTACATGGTGAATCCAAAGTGTATAAAATGGCCTTTATTAAAATCTGACAATGTGCACTTTAACCACATGTAATTTTTCTATTACAAATCTCAAGTTGTGGAGTAGAGAGGCAAATAAATAAATGATGGGTCTTTGTCCCAAACATTATGGAGGGCACTATGTGAACCAACAAATCAAGAAATATATCCAGATTGGCTGCAATAACTTTGTATCACATGTTAATTCAAAGAGAAGAATCGATCAAACCTTTGCAACTTGTGGTCTTCCAAAACAAGCTGCATAATGCAACGATGAGGATCTCTGACCCCTGTTGACATCAGCACCTCTCTCACATAGAAATTCCACCTGAAAAGATCGTTTGATGAGATATTTCTGTTTTAAGTAACCATTAAATTTTCCAATCTATACTCGGTGCAAAATTTAATTTTTTGTTCTTAACGTTACTAATTTGACACCTGACTGAAAAGAATGGCAGGTGGCTTCTACTCTACTGGAGATTATTATTTTACGGCTCGCATCAATATTTAAGCTTGAACAATGGACCAGCTCAATAAAGTGAAAGGATTTGCTTACCATTTCCTGAGTTCCAAAAGCTGAAGCCCAATTCAAAAGGGTTTGGCCCACATCATCCATGAAGTTCACTTCAAAAGCTAATGCAACAAAATTTAAACAATTTAAAAATCAGACTGAGGGAAGACAGAGTTAAGAAAATAAATGTAGTTTTTCCACATGCAGACATTAACCTACCTCCAGTATCAATGGCATCTATCAGTGCGTCGGTGTCTTTACTACGAATGCAATCAATAAGCTGACGATGAGAACGCTCTCCAGAACTGTCCAGCCTCCTTAGGCCAGGGATCCTGCCCGTGGAACCAGCACTAGACTTTGGTAAAGCTTTACGTCCTTCAAAAAGTAATACCAGAAGTAGATCCACCAGCCGCATAGTGTCAAGCACACACCTTTCATCACCCTGCAGTGCACTTTCTATCGAGTCAGGTAGTGCGGATCTTAATAAATCCTAAGGGGAAAACATCTATTAACAATACAATGATGAAATCAAACAACAAATGTTCGAACAGGACAAAAAGCATGATAACCTCATTATCTATGGATTCCTGTAGTCAATGAATAGAGCCAAGTGCTTTAATTTGAACTACAAAAAACAAAATGGTACAAAACCAGAGTACTTTAATGAGTTTGATTGCAGATATCCAATTCAAAAGTCAAAGATTTTTCTCGTTCCCATTTTAATAAATTTATAACAAAGTGACCCAAAGTTGAATATGAATTGTGCTATCGGGAGAATATAGAGATAATGCATAGCTTGAATACAAAAATAAAGTCTAAAATATTTAAAATTATAACATATGAAAATCTTCACTGGAATTAAGTATTGTTTACATCAGGGGTCAGCAACCCAAAATCATCCGGCCCGCAGGTGGATTCCCCCCCCCCGTAATCATCTGGCCGGCGAGCGCCTGCCCTGAGCGTGGCCAAGCTCTGACTGTACCACATCCTGCGCAAAGCCGCCGGCAGGGCCGCGCACCTTCTGTGAACATGTTTACGAAAGAGCAGTAGATGCTGGAAAAATCGAAGGTAGTCACAAATGCTGGAGAAACTCAGTAGGTGAGACATGCAAGGATTGCATGAACCCCCTAACCCGCTGAGTTTCTCCAGCATTTTGTCTACCTTCTGTGAACGCGTGATTTGATGCCTGCCATCCCGGGCGGGATGCATGTGTACATGTGATAGATGTGGCCCGCCACCCGCTCACAGACATGCGTCCCGGCCCCTTTGCCGAACAAGGTTGCCGACCCCTGGTCTACATTTTTCATATCTACCATTTATAACATTCTTTAATTAAAATAATAATTGGTTTCCCCAAAAAAGTCTTATGCAAATCTTCAACCACTCTTTGTTTTTCCTTTGCTACTGTAGAATCATGCCCAGGTAGGGAGTTAAAAGAGTTGAATCCTTACATGTGTCACAACAGGTGAGCCTCTGCAAAGTGTGGAAAGTAGACTAACAATTGTTGAGACTTGGTTACTAAGTTTGGAATCAGCTGCATTGGGAGTTGCTCCTGTGGACGTACGGCCAGGTTTGCAAGCAGATGAAGACCCTCCTGCCACCAAACCACCCGCTGCTGCCATACGAGAAAGCAGTTCTTCAGTCAATCCATGTTTTGCCAAAGGAGCAGGATCAACTCCACGACGGGTGAATCGATCTGCTAATGAAGCAAAACAACGCAGAGCTCCATCCGATACCTGAAATAAGAAAAGACGCATCCACTATCTGAATTAAATCCATGCCGCGCAGAAGTGAAAATAGTTTATTGGCACATGCGAGGTGCAGTGAAAACCTATTTTGTTGCGTGCTATCTAGTCAGCAGAAAGACTATAGATGATTACAATAAACCACAGTGTACAGATATAGCTTAAATGGAATAATGTTTAGTGCAAGATAAAGTGCAATAAAGTCTGTTAAAGATAGCAATCAAAAGATAATTCAGTTTTCTTTTGCCGTTGAACATTTGAAACTATTGTTGAAGTGAACTGAAGGCTAAATGAATGTAATGTTAGTTTAAAAATGACCCTCATTCCTCCCAATAATAAAATTTAAATTATCTTAACTTCAGGTCAACACTCATATCTTTGGAAGATGTGAAAAGAGCTTGGACACCGCAAAAGCATATTTTGAAAAGGAAAATAAGGTAATAACTTAAGTTGTTAAAATAATTCCAGATAAGAAAATATTATCAACTAGCCACTTGCGGTTGGTTCCTAGTTGTACTTACTTGTGGATCTTCATGTTTCAATAAACTGGACAAAGACTCCACACATGTTTCAAGAGATGAATCCTGAGGTTCCATTTTCCCACAAAGTCTGGAAACTACAGCCATTGCAGAATGTAATGTGTCTTTATGCACAAGGTGACCACTATCTCGTATAAAGGTTAACACACAATTCAAGCCTCCTGCTTCAAATACTGCTCCTGATTCTCGAGTACAGATAAGTTCAAGTACCTATAAAATTAGATTATATTCAGTGTCATTTAACAGTTTTCTGAGATTAATGACAAACAGAGCAGGGAAAAGAAAAATTGTTTACAATATTGCAAGCTCATTGGTTTTCCCCGGTTTCTTCCCACATTCCAACGGTGCGCATGTTCGTAGGTTAAGTCGCTTCTGTACATTGTCTCCATGTGTAGGATAGCAATAATGTATGGGCAATCGCTGGTCAGCAGGGACTCTGTGGGCCAAAGGGCCTGTTTTCAAAGGGTACCTCTATCTAAACTATATTCTGCTCTAGTTCTATCCCAAATTGTGATTTGCAAATAGCACCAAGGTAGATACGTCCTTAAGGTCTGGTAGATCTATTCCAGGTTATTGAGTGAGGTCAGGGACAAGATACCTGGGGCCTTGACAAAGATCATTGTATCCTTTCTAGCCACAGGCGAGGTCCCGCGAGACCAAAGTTCCTATGTTTAAAACGGGAAATAGATAGAATCCAGGAAATTATAGGGTGGCAGACCTCACATCAGTGGAAAGGAAGCTGTGGGAGAGGACACTTAGTGGTAGGATTTACACACATTTGAAAGAGAATGAGCTAATTATGGACAGTCTGCATGGCGTTGTCCAGGGCATGTCATGCCTTACGAAGAGGGGTCCCAACCCAAAATGTCACCTATCCATTTTCTCCAGTGTTGCTGCCTGACCCGCTGAGTTACTCCAGCATTTTTGTGTTTATCTTCAGATCTAGTTATTCCACATTTCACAAAATCAGTTCCTTATAAATAATAGCAAAGACAAAACAGTCTTTAGTAAAATATCAGATTAATTGCAGAAAAGATGGTCATTACCTTAACACACTGTTCAGCAAGATCTCTACTAGTCCTATTATTGAGCTCAACTACAACCAAACGATTACAAAGTGCTTTGATTGCTCCATCCACTCCAACTATCCTTCGTGTACATTCAGCAGACACATCCAGGTAGTATGTGATGGCACGGGCTGTCACTTCCAATACATTATCGGGCGCACTTTCATCCAGAAAAATTTTGCATAGAGCTGGAAGAAAAGTACGTGGAGGGCACCTACAAAGGGCAAACAAGATATACAATTTAAAGTATGGTATTTGTAGAAAAGTATTGCATAAATGTAGAATTTTTATATTCTATTAATTATATTAATTATTATATTATATATGGATTTAATAGGAAAATTCAGATGCAATAAGATAATATACATAAGAAAATATCACATTAGTTTATGTTAAGGAACAATCACATTTTTTGCACTTTGAGTGAAAATGAACAGAAGGTTGATGGTACGCTGCACACACCACTCTACAAAGCAAGACTTTACAAGGCATCTTTTTAAAGATTAACATATTAAAAATTATTCATTTCATCAACGACAGCATACAGATTCATGGACATATTTCAACTCAATCATCAAATTTCCATCCTAGCATGGTATTTTGCAAATTTATAAACAAGAAAATAAAATGTAACAGGGAGGTCAGTTGAATTACATCCAGACACAATTCAGCTTGCAATTTTAACATTGTGGAATATTACATTGTTGAACTATAAAGGCCTTAATTTGAGTACTTTTTAAAGATATGATCAAGAGTGATTAATTGTCATATACAATGAAAACAGAAGTGGAATTCAAACTTACAACATAATAGGTTTGTAAACACAGTACTCACAGTTAACACAATCTATAAAACAAAGTTCAATACATTTTAAGAATAAATAACATTAATGTAAAACAAAAGCCCAAAGTCCCAAATGCAACCAAAATAATTTGCAGTTTGTACTTTAGTTGGGAGTTTGTAATGTTCAATGGCTGTTCCTAAACCTGGGGGTCACAGTTTTCAGACTCCTATACTTTCTTCCCAATGGCAGAAGTGAAATGAGAGTGGCCAGAGTGGTGTGGGTCCTTGATGCTGCTGACTGCCTTTTTGAAGCAGCGATCCCTATAGATCCCTTCAATGGAGGAGAAGTTAATACCCATATTAGACTAGGTGATCAACGTTAATGACAAATTTCACGACAAGAGTATAAACCTACTTAGCTCATAAAGTATTTAACCTTGTAATGGCATTGATTCAAATAAAGAAACTTGAAAATAAAGATCATGATAGAAGTGTGAAAATGACAGATCAAAGCAGAGGGTACACAAAAGGCTGGAGAAACTCAGCGGGTGCAGCAGCATCTAAGGAGTGAAGGAGATAGGCGACGTTTCGGGTTGAGACCCTTCTTCAGACTCAAAGCAGACATTGATCAAGGAAACGTAGAATGCTTCATTGTTAGCTTAGGGGAAGGTGACAATGAGGCATACAATCAGTGAAATTAATCAGGAGGACAGTAAAATTAGTCCGCGAGCTAGTGTGGGGAAGGGACAGAGAGGGAAAGCAAAGGGTTACTTGAAGTTAGAGAAATCAATATTCATACCGATGGGTTGTAAGCAGCCCAAACAAAATACGAGGTGCTGTTTCTCCAAGTTGTGAAATAGATAGATTTGCATAAAAATATAGGTGGGCTAATTAATCAGTTTGCAGACAATATGATATTTCAAGAGTGCTTTATTGTCATATGTCCCATATAGAACAATGAAATTCTTACTTGTAGCAGCACAACAGAATATGTAGACATAGTACACTGTTAACAATATAATAAACAAGAGAAAAAAAGTTCAGTGTGTATATATATACATACACACACACTCACAAATATTCACATTTATAGATTATGGGGTAAGCCATTTAGAACGAAGATGAGGAAACTTTTTAACACAGAGTCTGTGGAATTCTCTGCCTCGGAGGGCAGTGGAGGCCAGTTCTCTGTATACTTTCATGAGAGAGCTAGATAGGGCTCTTAAACTTAGAGTCAGCAGATATGGGGAGAAGGCAAGAACGGGATACGGATTGGGGATGATCAGCCATGATCACGTTGAATGGCGGTGCTGGCTCGACGGGCCGAATGGCCTACTCCTGCACCCATTGTCTATTATATATATATACTAGACCAAGTGCAGACCCGTTGGGTCTGCTTCCCCCAACACACACGTTCCCTACCTGTAGCCCCACGGGAGGCGTGGTCCTCAAATTCAAGCCGTTACTGAACGTAAGATTCCAGCACTCCCCTTGCCTTCCTCAGCAGTAATCTTTAAAAAAAATTCCAATTGCAA
Source organism: Raja brachyura (assembly GCA_963514005.1). The sequence continues at coordinate 49,051,271 of OY740789.1, read as the reverse complement.
ATGCCCTGCGTGTAACAATAGCAATTCACCCTCCCCCCTCTAGTCGAGCCATCGTGACGTCATCGTTTGAAGCTGGTCAGTTTGAAAATCAAAGACATCATCATTTGAAGCTTTGAAATTCAAGGTAATTAATCAGTAATAAGTCGAGAAAGTCAGTGAAAGTGAAGTCAGCCTCAAGGTGAAAAATGTGAATAAGAATATGTAAAAATCTTATAAAAGTTGGCATTTTTAAAGCTTTAATCACGAATAACTTGTCAAATATAGGATTAAAACTTCATTGAGGCTAGTCTCTGCTAGCTGAGCCATTGTGGCGTCATCATTTGAAGCTGGTTTTAATTTCAAAGTCTTTTTCACTTTTTTAGACTTTAATCAGAAGGAGTGTCCTGGCCTTTCACGGGAAAAAATGTCAACTGGAATATGTAAAAATGTTATCCTTACCTTGTAGTTTTTTCACGAAGATGTAAAGACAACCACATATACACACTCACACATATACACACTAACAACATCAGAGTTTTAATAAGTATATAATGATGATATACACACACGCGCGCACACACACAAAAAAACCCCAATAATAGTGCAATAATAGTCTATGTAGATCAGAGCTTATTTGAGGTTGTAGTGTTTCATGATTGTAGGAAAGAAGCTGTTCCTGAACCCGGACGTTAATTTTCAGGCTCCTGTACCTTCTTCTTGATGGCAGGGGTGAAATGAGTGTGTGGTCAGGATGATGTGGGTCTAAAATTATGCTGTCTGCCTTTTAGAGACAGCGATTCCGGTAAATCCTTTCAATGGTGTGGAGATCAGAGCCAGTGATGGACTGGGCAGTGTTCACAATGTTTTGCAGTCTTCTCCGCTCCTGGACATTCAAGTTACAGAACCAGACTGCGATGCAACCAGTCAATGTGCTCTCTAATGTACACCTGCAGAAGTTCAAGAGAATCCTCTCTGATATACCAAATCTCCGTAATCTTCTCAGGAAGTCAGAGCGTTGACGTGCTTTCTTTATAATTGCGTCAGTGTGCTGGCTCCAGGAAAGATCTTCGGAAATATGTACGCTCAGGAATTTGACGTTTTTGACTCTCTCCACCATCGTCGCGTTGATATAAAGATTGTGGGTCCTCTTCCTTACTCTTCCAAAGTCCACAATCAGTTCATTGGTCTTAGTGATATTGAGAGCCAAATTGTTGAGCTCGCACCATTTTGTCAATCGATTAATCCCACTTCTATACTCTGACTATACTTTGTAATTCGTCGAACAACAGTCGGCGAACTTGAAGATGGAGTTCACACCAACTTTGGTTCGCACAGTGTCCAGCTATACAGTCATGAGTAGAGCGAGTAGAGCAGGGGCCTGAGCACACAGCCTTGAGGTGCTCCCGTACTGATTGTTATTGAGTAAGAAGAGTTTCTGCCAATTTGAACAGACGGTGGTCTGTTGATAAGGAAGTCGACGATCCTATTGCAGAGGGATGTGCAGAGACCCAGTTCTGTGAGCTTGGTAACCAGCTTTTTTTGTATCAAAAATAATTTATTTAATTACAATCACGATACAAAACCGTGGTGACACACCCACCACCATATTACAAAATCACCAAATTATTCAGACACTAAATTTCCAAACAACTATGTTACAATCCTTACAAATAAACAACTACGTCCCTCTCTAACACCACCCGGGCGCGGACGTAACCCCGGTAAAGGGGCAAGCATCTGACTCGGGCAATGCGCTCTTCCGCCTGGCGCCATGACTCAATAGACAATAGGTGCAGGAGTAGGCCATTCAGCCCTTCGAGCCAGCACCGCCAGTCACTGTGTTCATGGCTGATCATCCACAATCACTATCCCGTTTCTGCCTTCTCCCCATATCCCTTGACCGCTATCTTTACGAGCTCTAACTCTCTCTTGAAAGCATCCAGATAATTGGCCTCCACAGCCTTCTGAAGCAGAGAATTCCACAGATTCACAACTCTCTGGGTGAAAACGTTTTTCCTCATCTCCGTTCTAAATGGCCTACCCCTTATTCTTAAACTGTAGCCCCTGGTCCTGGACACCCCCAACATCGGGAATACGTTTCCTGCCTCTAGCATGTCCAAACCCTTAATAATCATATGTGTTTCAATAAGATCCCTTCTCATCCTTCTAAATTCCAGTGTATACAAGCGCAGTCGCCCCATTCTATCAACATATGACAGTCACACTATCTCGGAAATTAACCTACACTGCACTCAATAGCAAGAATGTCCTTCCTCAGATTTGGAGACCAAAACTGCACACAATACTCCAAGTGTGGTCTCATTATGGGCCCATGTACAACTGCAGTAGGACCTCCTTGCTCCTACATTCAACTACTCTTGTTATGAAGGCCAACATGCCTTTAGTTTTCTTCGCTGCCTGCTGTACCTGCATGCTTACTTTCAGTGACTGATGAACAATGACCCCCAGATCTCATTGCACTTCCCCTTTTCACAACTTGATACCATTCAGATAACAATCTGCCTTCATGTTTTTGCCACCAAAGTGGGTAACTTCACATTTATCCACATTAAACTGCATCTGCCATGCATCTACCCACTCGCCCAACCTATCCAAGTCACCCTGCATCCTCATAGCATCATCCTCAAACTTCACACTGCCACCCAGCTTTGTGTCATCTGCAAATTTGCTAATGTTACTTGTAATCCCTTCATCTAAATCATTAATGTATATTGTAAATAGCACCGAGCCTTGCGGTACCCCACTAGTCACTGCCTGTCATTCTGAAAGCAACCGGTCAATCCCTACTCTTTGTTTCCTGTCTGCCAACCAATTTTCTATCCATGTCAGTACCTACTCCCAATACCACTCCCAATACTAACTTTGTACACTAATCTCCTATGTGGGACCTTATCGAAGGCTTTCTGAAACGTCCAGGTACACTACATCCACTGGCTCTCCCATGTCCATTTTTCTAGTTACATTCGCAAACAATTCCAGAATATTAGTCAAGTATGATTTCCACTTCGTAAATCCATGCTGACTTGGACCGATCCTGTTACTGCTATCCAAATGTGCCGCTATTTCATCTTTTATAATTGACTCCCAGCATCTTCCCCACCACCGATGGCCCGCATGGCCAGGCCAAGGAGAACCAAACCAGCCGTCTTCGTCCCTACCCCCTCGCTAGATCCCGTCACCAGTCCTTCGGTCGCTGACAGCAGAGCCGCTCCTCCCCCTATGGACCCTAGGTGGAGTGGCGGTGCTCCTTCCCCTCTGGACCTTGGCTACAAGGGACGCTCTACTGGTCCCTCTACCCTCAGCAGGAACGACGCTGTTCTTGGCCTTGCGTCCTTCACCAAGTCGTCCAAGAAGGACCTGAGCTGACGCCGGTCGTTCCCCTCCCCCTCCTTTTGAGGATGATGTTCAATGAGCTGGTGAGCCCGTGTAAGTTTGGCCACTGGAGGGAAGCCAGTCTGGGCCGATGTTGGGCTCTTCGGTGGCCGTGAGTAACTAGCGGATTTCCTCCACTGGAATGAGTGGAGTGGCATTGGGGGGGAACGAGAACATCCATTGACTCATTGTCCGAGGAGTCCCCTTTCGTCTCACTGCAGATGGAGTCACCATCCCCGGACACACCCTTCGTGCTCGATACTCCCGCCCCATCCTGCCTAGTGTTTGTCTCTACCCCACCCGCCGGTATCTCCTCCACCTCAGTCTCACCCCTGGGGCTAGTGGCAGAGAGGCCATCCCCAGGTGTCTCCGGGGAGTCACGACCACCGACTGTAGGGGCGTCTATCCCTCCACAGTTGGGCCCAGAGTGGACACTGGTGCACCAGACTCAGGGAGTCCCTCTGGAGCCAGGTCCTGAGGGAGAGAAGGGCTGGTTTCCCCACCCACAGTCTCTACCTCCAGAGGTGTGCTCTGCGCCTCATCCTAGGTGGGTTCCTCCTGGGCTTCCTCGGTGGCCTGATGCGGGACTCCCTCCCTAACAGGAATCTCCCCCGATCCATATCACCCGAGTGGTCTCTATCGCCACCCTCCCCAGAAACCCCTCCAGAACATAGGACCGGGGCCCAAAACAAAGGGCGGGAGTCTTCCCCCACCACAGTCTTCCTCTCTCCCCTGAAGGATTCCTGTTCGGACCCCTTCCACTCCTGCCAAGAGAGATTCCTCCTTTTTTTCCCAAGGGGGAGGAACTCGGACTCTGGGGTTGCCTGAGCAACCTTCGTCTGCGGCACCCCCTCCTCGCGCATGATCCCCTCTGCCCGCAGATGGAATATGGGGATTGCAGACTCCCTAACGGAACGTGACAGGTTGGGTGGAACGTTCTTGTCTCCGGAGGTTTTGTCCCACAGGTGTTTCATCTTCTTTGCCGCCTTGCCCCCCCCCCCCCTCCTTTGACCCTCCCCACCCCCACCCGTGCTCTGCGCAAACCCAGAGTTCCCTGACTCAACTACAGGGGGGGGGGGGGGGAGGGAGGAGGGGTTAGTGGCACCGGAGGTGGAGGCCTCTGCCTGGGATTTGGGGCAATTCCTCCGAATATGTCCCACTTCTTTACAGGCATGCCACCTTGTCGCTCCAATAGCCAGAAGACGGTAAAATCACGCCCATCCTGCTGGACACAGAAGCTCCCGTCAACTAAATCCTCCCGGTCCAGCAACATCGTCAGCTGGCGCCGGAGGCCAAGAACATGCCACACTGCTTCCTGCGGAACCCCTGGGATATCAGGGTGATGTCCGTGAGTACCTTCCCCAGGATGTGAAGGTGGGGAAGAAATGCCTCATTTGTGATGCAGCTGAAGTTCCTGTTGGCCTTGTCAAGGTCATATCTGGACTTCTTATATACCTCTGCGAGTATTTTGTGGAGTTGCCGATAGTAAGGAAGATGGTCAAAGAATTGAACAAGTGTTAGACCAGTTGGAAATATGGGCAAGGAAATGGCACATGGAACCAAATCCAAATGTGAAGTTTTTGACTTTGCTTATGGGAGGAGTCTGCTGTGAATGGCAGGAACCCCAGGAGCACTGATGTCCAGAGGGCTTTTCAGCACAACTCTAGCTCTTTGAATGTAACAACATAAATAGATAGGATGGTACAAGAGGCATACAGCATGATTGCCCATCAGTCTTTGTTAAAATAGAGAGGCTTGCGATACAAGCCATTATAAATGGCTTAGTGCTATTTCAGTATCCAATTATTTGAGCACCTGACAAACTCAAATTGCCCAAGGTCCAATTCCTTACCTGCGTAAGGGGGTTTTAGGAAAGGAGAAAGACGTCAAATGCCACAAGTTGAAATGTTAACCAATGCCCTCACAGAATCCCCATCAAGACTTGGGTTGAAAATTGAAATGAATGCAAGGAATCTTACATTCCTGGATTACAATTGTTATTTTAACTGCTAGACTATACTTTGAAGCGCTTGCAATACCCGACGTTCTTTTAATATTCTTCTTTTGGGGGTGTTATAGAAATATTTGATTCTAACTCAGTTTATATCCAAAGGGTTTCTACAGCTATATTAATAGCAAAAGGATAACAAGGGATAAAATTGGTCCATTGGAGAGACCGAGTGGACAGCTATCTGCAGAGCCAAAAGAGATGGGGGAGATATTGAACAATTTCTTTTCTTCGGTATTCACAAAGGAGTAGGATATTGAATTACGTGAGGTAAGGGAAACTAGTAGCGTAGCTATGGATACTATGAGTTTCAAAGTAAAAGAAGTACTGACACTTTTGAAAAATATAAAAGTGGATAAGTCTCCAGGTCCTGACAGGATATTCCCTAGGACATTGAGGGAAGTTAGTGTAGAAATAGCAGGGGCTATGACAGAAATATTTCAAATGTCATTAGAAACGGGAATAGTCCCCAAGGATTGGCATACTGCACATGTTGTTCCGTTGTTTAAAAAGGGTTCTAAAAGTAAACCTAGCAATTATAGACCGGTTAGTTTGACTTCAGTGGTGGGCAAATTAATGGAAAAGATACTTAGAGATAATATATATAAGTATCTGGATAAAGAGGGTCTAATTAGGAACAGTCAACATGGATTTATGCCTGGAAGGTCATGTTTGACTAATCTTCTTGAATTTTTTGAAGAGGTTACTAGGGAAATTGACGAGGGTAAAGCAGTGGATGTTGTCTATATGGACTTCAGTAAGGCCTTTGACAAGGTTCCTCATGGAAGGTTGGTTAAGAAGGTTCAACTGTTGGGTATAAATGCACGAATAGCAAGATTGATTCAACAGTGGCTGAATGGGAGAAGCCAGAGGGTAATGGTGGATGGCTGTTTGTCGGGTTGGAGGCAGGTGACTAGTGGGGTGCCTCAGGGATCTGTGTTGGGTCCTTTGTTGTTTGTCATGTACATCAATGATCTGGATGAAGGGGTGGTAAATTGGATTAGTAAGTATGCAGATGATACCAAGATAGGGGGTGTTGTGGATAATGAAGAGGATTTCCAAAATCTACAGAATGATTTAGGCCAGTTGGAAAAATGGGCTGAAAGATGGCAGATGGAGTTTAATGCTGATAAATGTGAGGTGCTACACCTTGGCAGGACAAATCAAAATAGGACGTACATTGTAAACGGTAGGGAATTGAAGAATACAGTTGAACAGAGGGATCTGGGAATAACCGTGCATAGTTCCTTGAAGGTGGAATCTCATATAGATAGGGTGGTAAAGAAAGCTTTTGGTATGCTAGCCTTTATAAATCAGAGCATTGAGTATAGAACCTGGGATGTAATGTTAAAATTGTACAAGGCATTGGTGAGACCAAATCTGGAGTATGGTGTACAATTTTGGTCGCCCAATTATAGGAAGGATGCCAACAAAATAGAGGGGGTACAAAGGCGATTTACTAGAATGTTGCCTGGGTTTCAACAGCTAAGTTACAGAGATAGGTTGAATAAGTTAGGTCTTTATTCTCTGGAGCGCAGAAGGTTAAGGGGGGGACTTGATAGAGGTCTTTAAAATGATGAGAGGGATAGACAGAGTTGATGTGGACAAGCTTTTCCCTTTGAGAATAGGGAAGATTCAAACAAGAGGACATGACTTTAGAATTAAGGGACAGAGGTTTAGGGGTAACATGAGGGGGAACTTCTTTACTCAGAGAGTGGTAGCGGTGTGGAATGAGCTTCCAGTGGAAGTGGTGGCGGCAGGTTTGTTGGTATCATTTAAACATAAATCGGATAGGCATATGGATGAGAAGGGTATGGAGGGTTATGGTATGAGTGCAGGCAGGTGGGACTAAGGGAAAAAAGTTGTTCGGCACGGACTTGAAGGGCCGAGATGGCCTGTTTCCGTGCTGTAATTGTTATATGGTTATATGTTACTTTTTAATTGTGGTGATACTTTAAGAAAAGTGATCTTTAAGCCATAAAATCTAATCAGCTAGACCATAAGGCATAGATGAGCCAAATAAAGCCATTCGGCTCATCGAGCTTGCTCCGCCATTTCATCATGGCTGATTTATTTTCCCCCTCAACCCCATTGTCCTGCCTTCTCCCCCGTAACCTTTGACACCCTTCCTAATCGAGAACCTATCAATCTCCGCTTTAAAACCAAATAAATAACTTATGCCTTATCAGTAGATAGCTTAAACCTAATTTCCCTCATATACAAAATGCAAAACTGACTTCGTGCAACTGTTCATTTTCGTGTAAGCTAGTTTTGCACATAGTGGCTGAAAGGAAACCTAGGCACTGAACTTAATCTAATACATTATTCTAATTCAATAAAAATAAACAAGTGGCAAAACTTCCAAGATCAGTATGGTTACCACAGAAATACTGGTCTTCAAATTTAGAGTATTTCTATAGTACACCCAAAACTGTTTGTGATATCAATACACCAGCAGTCAAAGGAAATCAGCTTTTTATTGCGTACATAATACAGGAACCACCCTTCCCTTTGTGTCCAAATACTGCACGCATAAATACTTGACATTGCTGAATTATTTTTAGCTTACGATTTGTGTCAAGTATAATTGAGGATTTCAGAAGGGCATTATATCTCCAAACTCCTCTGTATACGACCCCTTTACACTCTTCGTAAATAGATTATCCTTCTAAAAATGTTTATTTGCTATTTCTCTAATGCCATTGCAATCATATGTATACAATGCCACGCCGTCTCTTCATACGTTTATGTGCATCAACATTCAACAACTGGGTCGTTAAATAGCATTTTCCTTCAAATGTGGATTACTACTTGCATCTATTCAATCAAATCAAAAGTTTGGAATTAATAAGTACGATATCAGGATGAAAAATAAATCAACATAGAAACATAGAAAATAGGTGCAGGAGGCCATTCGGCCCTTCGAGCCAGCACCGCCATTCATTGTGATCGTGGATGATCGTCCCCTATCAATTACCAGCGCCTTCCTTCACCCCATATCCCTTGACTCCACTAGTCCCTAGAGCTCTATCTAACTCTCTCTTAAATCCTTCCAGTGATTTGGCCTCCACTCCCCTCTGTGGCAGGGAATTCCATAAATTCACAACTCTCTGGGTGAAAAAGTTTTTTCTCACCTCAGTCTTAAATGACCTCCCCTTTATTCTAAGACTGTGGCCCCTGGTTCTGGACTCGCCCAACATTGGATACATTTTTCCGGCATCTAGCTTGTCCAGTCCATTTATAATTTTATATGTTTCTATAAGATTTCCCCCTCATCCTTCTAAACTCCAGTGAATACAAGCCTAGTCTTTTCAATCTTTCCTCATATGACAGTCCCGCCATCCCAGGGATCAATCTCGTGAACCTACGCTGCACTGCCTCAATCACAAGGATGTCCTTCCTCAAATTAGGAGACCAAAACTGTACACAATTCTCCAGATGTGGTCTCACCAGAGCCCTACACAACTGCAGAAGAACCTCTTTACGCCTATACTGAAATCCTCTTGTTATGAAGGCCAATATTCCATTAGCTTTCTTCACTGCCTGCTGTATCTGCACGCCAACTTTCAGTGACCGGTGTACAAGGGCACCCAGGTCTCGCTGTATCTAACCTAACCCCTTATCTAACCTAACCCCATAGAGATAATAATCTTCCCCCCTGTTTTTGCCACCAAAGTGGATAACCTCACATTTATCTATATTATACTGCATCTGCCCACTCACTCAACCTGCCCAGGTCACCCTGCAACCTCTTAACATCCTCTTCACAGTTCACACTGCCACCCAGCTTTGTGTCATCCGCAAACTTGCTAGTGTTGCTCCTAAAACAGTTGCGGCCCCAACACCGAGCCTTGCGGCACTCCACTCGCCACTGCCTGCCATTCTGAAAATGACCTGTTCACTCCTACTCTTTGCTTCCGGTCTGCCAACCAATTTTCTATCCATGTCAACACCCTACCCAATACCTCTAATTTTAGTTACCAGTCTCCCGTGCGGGAACATGATGGGAAGACTGAGCCACAGAGTGCCAATGCATAATAGCCAACACAGAAGGAAGTACTGGTAAAATCATGTAGGAATACATCAGAATCATTTCACAACAACTTACAAATTGATTTTGACCACCTTGCTTCAACCAGGATAAGAGCAGATCATTACAGCAAAAAAACTGTCATTAAAGCAAAAAAGCCGGGCATGTCCTAGCATCTATATGCATCAAAATAAACTTAGAAAATTGGACATCTAATCTAAAATGGCAAATAAAATCACCATGAAGTGAATTTGGCAAAAGGTGCATTCTTCAGACTTCAGAGATACAGCGTGAAAACAGGCCCTTCGGCCCAACGAGTCCGCGCTGATCAGCGATGACACTGTACATTAGCACTATCCTGCACATTAGGGACAAGTTACAATTTTACCATGCTAATAAACATACACACCTGCATGTCTTTGGAGTGTGGGAGGAAACCGAAGCATCCAGATAAACACACGTGGCCACAGGGAGAACATACAAACTCCGCACAGGCAGAACCTGTAGTCAGGATCAAACGCAGGTTTCTGGCACTGTGAGGCAGCAATTCTACTGCTACGTCACTATGCCGCCCTTAAGGCCACCTTGTTTCAGCCGGGATAAGTGCCCCCCCATCCAGTCAAGACAGTTTTAGATGCATTTACAAGAATACATTCATTGAATTAAAACTTGAAAAGAAGGAATTACAACTAAATCATCTCAGAAAAAATAAATACTTCTGCTGGTAGACACAAAATGCTGGAGTAACTCAGCGGGACAGGCAGCATCTCTGGAGAGAAGGAATGGGTGACGCTTCGGGTCAAGATCCTTCTTCAGACTGATGTCAGGGGAGTGGGCGGGACAAAGATAGAATGTAGTCCGAGACAGTAAGACTGGTGGGAGAACTAGGAAGATGGAGGGGATAGAGAGGGAAAGCAAGGGCTATTTGAAGTTAGAGAAGTAAACTACCTAAGCAAAATATGAGGTGTTGTTCCTCCAATTTGCGCTGGGCCTCACTCTAACTATGGAGGAGGCCCAGGACAGAAATGTCAGATTGGGACTGGGAGCTGAAGTGCTGAGCAAGCGGGCGATCAGGTAAGTTAAGACGGACTGAGTAGAGGTGTTCAGTGAAGCAATCACCGAGCCTGCGCTTGGCCTTGTCGATGTAGAGAAGTTGACACTTGGAACAGCGGATACAGGAGATAAGATTTGAGGAGGTGCAAGTGAACCTCTGCCTCACATGGAAAGACTATTTGGGTCCTTGGATGGAGTCGAGGGGGGAGGTAAAGGGACAGGTGTTGCATCTGATTCTGCTGCTTCTGAATACAATCAATTATGTTGGCTGATCAACTGGGAGGGACTACTCACAACCTGGTTAATCAGGATTGACCGCAGGATAATTGCTGGCCTCCCCTAACTTAGGGAACCCATTTACTGACTATCAGTTTCAGTATTCCGAGGGAGAGAGGGAGAGAGGGAGAGAGGGAGAGAGGGAGAGAGGGAGAGAGGGAGAGAGGGAGAGAGGGAGAGAGGGAGAGAGGGAGAGAGGGAGAGAGGGAGAGAGGGAGAGAGGGAGAGAGGGAGAGAGGAGAGGGAGAGAGGGAGAGAGGGAGAGAGGGAGAGAGGGAGAGAGGGAGAGAGGGAGAGAGGGAGAGAGGGAGAGAGGGAGAGAGGGAGAGAGGGAGAGAGGGAGAGAGGGAGAGAGGGAGAGAGGGAGAGAGGGAGAGAGGGAGAGAGGGAGAGAGAGAGAGAGAGAGAGAGAGAGAGAGAGAGAGAGAGAGAGAGAGAGAGAGAGAGAGAGAGAGAGAGAGAGAGAGAGAGAGAGAGAGAGAGTGTGTGTGTGTGTGTGTGTGTGTGGGCTGATAAAAACAAACAATAATAGTGCGAATAATAACAATAACCGTCTATGTAGCTCAGAGCTTATTTGAGGTTGTGGTGTTTAGTAGCCTGCTGGCTGAAGGGAAGAAGCTGTTCCTGAAACGGGACTTTACATTTTTCAGGTTCCCTTACTTTTTTCCTGGTGGCAGGGGTGAAATGAGTGTGTGGCCAGGGTGGTGTTGGTCTCAGATGATGATGGCTGCCTTCTTGAGGCAGCGATTCCGGTAAATCCCTTGGACTGGGCAGTGTTCACAACTTTTTGCAGTCTTCTTCGCTCCTGGGCATTCAAGTTGCCGAACCAGGCTGTGATGCAGCTAGACAATATGCTCTCTACTGTACACCTGTAGAAGTTCAAGAGAATCCTCTCTGACATACTGAATCTCCACAATCCTCTCAGGAAGTAGAAACGTTGATGGGCTTTCTTTATAATTGCATCAGTGCTGGGTCCAGGATAGAACTTCAGAAATATGCAAGCCCAGGAATTTGAAGCATTTGACTCTCTCCACCAACGTCCCATCGATATAGGGTACACAAAATGCTGGAGAAACTCAGCGGGTGCAACAGCATCTATGGAGCGAAGGAGCTAGGCAATGTTTCGGGTCAAAACCCTTCTTCAGACCCTTCTCCCTTCTTCTATCGTGCCATCGATATAGACAGGTTTGTGGGTCCTCATCCTTCCTCTTCCAAAGTCTATAATCAGTTCCTTAGTCTTACTGACATCGAGA